>JACEGR010003014.1:0-114262 GCA_014170235.1 Listronotus bonariensis | reverse complement strand
TGTTACATTGGGTGTAAATTTATAATAACATATAATAAGTTTTAGGTTTCCAAAAAGCATTTGTAATACTTTATAATATTTTTCCAGTAAAAAGCACCTTATTTTAAGTTAGATTGGTAAGTTTCAGAATTTTGTCCAAAAAATTAATTTCTATCCCATAGTGCGATGACCACCTGCATCAACCGGCATACCATAAAAGAAATATAGCAAAGGCGGCCGCGAAGACAAGCATGCCGATTTATTTGCTTTAAACTTTTTGTATTTTTTTTTCTTATCAAAGAGCACCGAATTTACATTTTTAAACTGTTCCTTCTATACCTCAGTCGAAAAGTTGATCGTTTGATATCGATAAAGGACGTGAAAGTTTTTTATTCTATTTTGGTTATTTTTAAATATTTTATTTATTATAAGAAATTTTTTCACAAAATTCAGTGTTGAAAGATTTTTCAGAGTCCTTTGCTTGGTTTAAAGTGGCATAACTTTTTTTTCTTTTCGGTATATTTTAATTTTGGTAGAGAATCTTTATGCTCCCATATTTTTTGCACAAAAAGGTATACTAGATAAATAGCACTAAGAGCAACCGTTCTTGAGATATTACAGATTAAAAATTTTAATGAGGGGCGGAAAATTTTTTAAATTGTCAGAATTTTAAAGAAAAAAAAGACTTAATTCATTTTAAAAGATGTCTGCGGTAGAGACTGAAGTGTGGTGGAAATGGAAGGAATTTTATCTGTACAATTATTCACATATCTTAAATAAAAATATTACATGAGATACTTCTTTTGATGTACTTAATGGCCATATTTGCAAATATATTTAAGGTAGATATATCAAATCTGGTATTTTATTAAAGCTCTTTAAAACAACTCCTAATTCGTTATATAATATACAGGGTGTTTTATTTTAAAAAAGTTTACCTCTTGTGTTCCTTTGTTATGTTCAAAAGATAAAAAATGCCAAATTTTCCATGTATTTTTTTTTTTTACTTGGGCACCCTGTATCTCGCAAACGAACAACTTTTTAACTAAGGCAAATTGGGTTAAATCTATGTGTTTTGGCGAAAGAAAATTGTAGTACCAATTTGTACAGACCTTTTAGAGAAGCCCGGGCGGAATAAATAAAGCGTAAAGGAATGCGAAGGAAATTTTAATATGTCAAATAACGTATGTCCTAAAAGTTTTGGCACAAAACTCAGTTGACGACAACATCTTGGTATACGAAGAAGCTGCGCTTGAGAGTATTTGGGGCCCTTACGTTTCTTTCGATATTTAAAACCATTCCTCCTCAATTCCAACGATATCGTACTCTTAGAAGATGTGTATTGCCTAGCCAGTCTCCTCGTTGACATTCCAATCTGGTTTTTGCTCTTCTCACCAATCTCTCTGACCTCTGTGCGGTAAATGCACGTGGTCTTCCACTTTTGGGAGATTCAGACATGGTATTCCCTGCTCGCACTCCGCTATTGTTCTATAAATGGTTCTGCGTGAAATGTTTTCATTCTGGAATATTCGACAGATTTCAGCTTTGGGTATCCGCCCAACTTACTTGTAGATACTTTTTCTTATTTCTAATTTATACGACATCTTAAAGCGAAAACTTCAAAATAAATAAATCTCAACTAACAGTAAATAAAATAAATAAACTTTTGTTTTCAAAGGCAACTTGATATTATTTTGTTTGTGTTAAAATTAAAGACAATGAGTTTTGAGCCAAAACATTTAGGACATACGTTAAAACGTTTAATCTAAAATATCTCAGAAACGGTTAGTCGTAGCAGTATTTATCAAGTATAGCTCAGCAGAAGCCATGGAAGTACCTATAAAAAGCGATAAATCCCCCACAGCCCGACGATGTGCAAGAGAGGGAAGCCTTTCTTTAAGTGAAGGATCATTAATGAGACAAATACCTCTTCTTTGGATGGAATTAAGAATGCTTAGGATTGTGGGAGACGCGAGCGGGATGTTAGATTATTAGGCTTCATTCAAGCATTTGTTAGCTGCCATTAATTTAAAAAAAAACTTGTTACTTTATTTTTAATAAAATAGAAAAAGCAAAATATTTCCGTTAATTGTCAACAACTATAACCAGCCATGAGAAAAGCCATCACTGAAATCCTCGTCGCCGCAGACTTCGGCACTCTGCTTGTGGTTTACTGGAAAGTCATAAATTATTAAATTATGAAAAGGTGGCTTTGACATAATTCCTCAAGTTATGATTGCTTATTAAGGCGTAAAATACTATCTTATTAAATTATAACTACATAAAATATGTATTTCTTAGGCGAGTTATTATATGTTTTTATGACCGAACGTGCTTGCGAGCGAGGCTATAAATTTACTAGATGACAAAGCCATGTTTATGTTTAAGTACGGGGGTCAAGTTTAAATTTACACTCTCTTTATCTTTCTTATGGTCTAAAAGCTCCGCACAGACTACGATCTTTTTTATCCATTCTTATCGCTGCGAGTCTAATCGACGAGCTAAATGGATAGTCTGTGGCCTAAACCAACCGCCGGTTTAAATATCTGCCAAAGCTTGATTTTCGACACGCCGAGACGAACGGTCCGCACCAAACAGATAATTCTATTCTATTTTTGGTTTTTGGCTTTGACACTTAGTGCATACAGCCATCGTCAAGTGGTTGGAAAATTGGATTGTCGGATTCTAGACCCCCAAATTTTCCTTTTATTGTTCAAGCTATGTTTTCTGTTTAAAAACAAATTCTTTCTCTATACATGCATAAATTGTGACTGTCTAGCCAGCGGCTGCTACTGGTTTTGCGCATAACTACTTATACTTTCACTACTGACGTATTTCCGCAAGGCGTGCGCACCTCCTCAACCATACGAGGACACCATGTGTTCAACACAAAACGCAAAAACTTCAGGCTTTAGGAATCTTCACTCACAGCGCTTAGCCCCAGAAGAAAGAAGCCCCAATTTAGCGTGAATCTTTCTCGGTCCCCAAGGGTACAGCCACGCTCGTACGATTTCTTCAATCGCCTACCCGGAAAGTCTATGTAGACCTCTACGTAAACATGAACCGCACTACTCGAAGACCGCGGAAAGAGCAAAACCGATAATGTGTGGAGATTCTGTTTTAACCTATCGGTTTTTTTTCAGTAGCGTGTATGATTTTAATCGCCTTTTATTTCCTATTAAGCTCTTGTTAGAAAATATGGACCAAAATTCAATTTCCAAACAATTTGTAATAGAATTTATTGAAGTATATCGAAAGTTTCCCTGTTTATGGAAGATTAAATTATCTTTTTTAATAACTGTTGCGGCGACCGCAACTGCTAATAATTGCGTACGTCAATGCTAATAACTGCGTAGAATCATAAAGGTAATATACCTACGGATAAGAGAAACCATGGCATGCTAAAATTTTCGTAGCGCTTTTGCGCCAGGCTCAGCGCTTGGCATTGTTTGCCATTTTACACTTTAAATGCGTCGGTCGAAGCCTCGCCTCGTGTAACATCAGCGGTGGGAAGACACGTAAGCTGACAAAAATGACTAACTGGCGGTATTTCAACGAAAAACAAATAAAATTATATTGGGAGTTTTCGCATGACCTGTCCTTAAATCGGCTATTCCATGATAACTCTAATAATTTCCTTACTCTATGGTAGGATTCATTGTCTTGTTTAAAATAAACTGCTAGCTGAGTGCATAGTCTGTGGGCAATACAGATCGGGGATGCAACACGACGCCGACGTCTCAACTCGCCACGATAAGAATGGACGAAAAAGATCGTAGTCTATGGGGGCTTTAGAGCTGGCACCAATTTTTGGGTAGGTATTTGAGGCAGGCTGGCAACTTGTCACATACTTGTCCTTTTATACCCCAACACGAACTGCAGACCTGGCAGCTGAGTAGCAGGATAAAAGCAAGATACAGGGCCTTAAAGTTTTTAAAATAATTCTTTATATTTTAAATATCTTAAAAACGCTTTAACCGATTTGGATGAAATTTGGTATACCTATTTAATATAGCAATGCGCTTGTAAACCTCTACCTAAATTAAGATTATTGGACCCAGTGGCGTCTCAGTGGGCACCACGGCCAATATTATTGTGAAAAAAGTACGCCACTGACTTTTCACAAAGTTTTAATATTTTTTTCTGATTAGGTAACTTAACAATTTAACTTCTTAGTCCCTTGTATTTTCTTCGTATCTAGCTTTCGTTTTTAAGAAAAAAGCTCCTCTAATTTCTTTTAGAAAGTACCCATAGACAATAGGTTTGTTCCAGCAGGCTGTCAGAAATGTTTCCAACCGTTTGGAGTCTGCGCACGTCAAATTTGTCGTTCCAGTAGTGCCATGTTTCTAACATTATTCAATTGTTTGTTATTCCGGCAGTATTTTTAAGGTGTTGGAAACATGTTGGAAATTGTTTGAAAAGTTTTCTTCAAACATTACTGACATTTTTAACATAACCTTTCTTTTATTGACGTATAAGCAGTATGCACGCCTTGTTTATTTTTTCGTTCCAGCAGAAAACTGTTGCCAACATTTCTGACTAATGTTTGTAACAATTTCTGCTTTCTACGATTTTTTCTAACATGTTTCCAATATTCTGCTGGAACAAACCTAATATGGTATAAAAAGCAAAAATTAAAATAAAAAAATTATTTGCCTTAAAATAAATAAGCATTTGTGTATTTCATCAAAAATTGTCATTTTCCTATTTACTAAGGTCAAAATTGGCCATTCTTTAACTTTGAATATTATTTTATGCTGTTTAAGGCTACTGTTTAGAATAAGTAAAGGTGGTTTTAATTTTTTATCTCGAAAACGCAGCGAGATACAAAGAGAATACAGGAGATTAAAAAGTTGCACCTATTATTTCTGAATTTGGAAAACGTACAAAAACATCATAAAAAAGTCAGTGGCGTACTTTTTTTACAATAATATTGGCTGTGGTGCCCACTGAGACGCCACTGGACCCAATAATACTAATCTAAGCAAAGCTTTACAAGCGTCTTATTAAATTAAATAAGTGTCCCAAATTTTATTCAAATCGGCTAAAGGGTTCCTAAGATATTTAAAAAATGCCAACTTTTTGAAACCTTTAACGCTTCGGATCTCAGAATGGAAGCAAGTCGGGACATATGTTTATGGATACTTTTTTCCCCAAAAAAAGACATAAGAAAGCACCTCCTTAAGTTTTGTACCGTAGTTAGGAAACACCTTTTACACACCCTGTATACACTATGTATAGTAGTAGTAGAGTTTCGTTTGTCCAGTCCAACATCCGTACTTTACAAATGTAGCTGTAAGTATGAGGCTTACTCCATAGATAAAATGGAGTTTAAACATCGTGAACCATTCTCTGATTAAAAATAAATTGATTAGAACATACTTTGGGGGCAGGGGGCAGGCAATTATAGGGGTAATATGTACATTTAATTTTTATGGAAAAATTCTAAAAATCGAGTTTATAAGTAATTTGTTTTAACAAATAGCATAAGCGAGAGTGGTTTTAAAAATTCAAGTCGAAGACGAGGCATTTTTTTATTTTTGCGGATGCTATTTGTTAAAACAAATTAGTTAGAAACGAGATTCCAATTTTTTCACAAGAAAAAATAGATGCCCGCGGAATATTTGGTAAAGTTATATAAACATTTTATTTTAAAACAACATTTTTTTCTTATTAAAACAATAAAAACAATAATTAATAAGAACAATATAACTTGCATTTTGTTAAACTTGCATAAAAATTTTCGATATTTTTTCACTTGTAATACCACTAGTGCTAAAAAAATTCCGGAATAATTTAAGCACGTGTGGTATTCGGTAAAAAAATATACACCAAGTTTGTGTTAAATAATATTTGTCTAAATTAATATTTGTAACTTTGACACGAGCTTTAAAATTTTACTATAAAATAAATAGTTTCCTTTTTACCAATTGTAGTTGCAAGTATATGTAATTTAAAAGCTTATCATTGTTTATTCTTTTATATTATATATAACTTATATTACTACAGTTGGTAAAAATAGTATATTTTAATTTTTTAGATCCATACCCTGCTTTCGTTTGCTCTTCACTTATGTCTAGTACTTCAGTCTTATGATATTACGTATTTTACTAACTGTAGTTGTATAAAATTGTCATTCAGGGTCTTAAAACCTTACATTATTTCATATTATGTTATGTCTGAAATACTACAACTGGTACAAAATACCATTTTCTTTAATTATGTATGTAAATGACAGACATGACGTTAAAACAAATTCAATGATTATGTCAAAAAATTTCCACTATAATTCGCTCCAGGGTACCCCAGGCAGGAGAAAAAAATTTCCGATAAATACTTGTGTTGTCATGGTAATGCAACCTAAACTACACATTTGATTGGTCGAAAAACAGTGGTGTGGAATTTTCCGGAAAAACTGCTGACATCTAAGTTAACAGTTGTTAAGTAATTTTTCCACTTAAAATTTATATTTGACATACCAATTCTTGATAGCGATTGTACAAAATTGATAGAAAGGAAATAATCATATATATAGTCCCTCCTCTTGCAGTTCCCAACAGAGAAACTCGTGGTGCCGCGCGTATGCATCCCTATACAGTTCTATTGGACAGGCCCCGAACTTCCCATTTCGTTCGTTCTTTTATCCCTAGAGTTTCTAGACTGTGGAACCTATTGCCAGCGGAGGTCTTTCCTTCCCCCAAAATCTTCAAGTTTTTAAGTCCCGTGTTAACAAACTTACTCTTACCCTGCTTAAGACACCCACGGTACGTTAGTATTTAGGCTTTCAGCCTTCGTGGATTGTCCAAAGATAAAAACAAAAATCAAAGTAATATTACTTAAGTAAATTATTTTTTAAAGAATTCTAGTAACTTCTGCCTAACCTAATAAAATACATAAATAATAAAATAATATGACATCCAAAGTCTGTCATATTTCTGCTTTACATTCTTTGGATAATGCTTAGAAAATGGTATATCATATTTACAGGAGTTTTCTACGCCTTAACAGTATACAAGATGAAAGCAAATAGATTCCAAATGAATTTTCTTTCTCAGTTTATAACAAGCAACCGTCAAAGTCACTGATGTGATGTGTTTTAAATTTGAAATAAGATGTACAAAGGCAGCTGTATTCTATTTTTAAAAATACTAGTGTGTAACATGCAACAGCTTGTTGCGTTTCTAGGAAAAAATCATCAAAAATTGTATGATTTTTCCAATATTCCTATAACTACTATTCAATACTTACAGACAGTGGCGTAGCAAAGCGTAGGCAAAGTGGGCCTTCGCCCTCGGCGTCTCAAAACCTCTTTAAAGGCCACACTTAACCGCAGCAAGGTCGTACTGAGGTTGAATTCACAATTATAGGGAAAAGTAGGGCAAATTAATTCGGAGAAATTCAAAGGCACTTTTCATGCCCTTAAAAATATAAAATAATTTTGTGAGGTAATTTTCTAGAAAGCTGCGGCAACTCCGATTTTGACGAAATTTGGTATGCAGGGGTTTTTGGGGCGCTGATCACGAATCTGAAAGATTTTTTTTGGCGGGAACGTTTTGTTCTTAAGATACTCACCATCAGACTTGAAATTTAAACTAATCCTATTTTTACAATATTCACCCTTCTTTTTGCACACAATTCTTTATTTAAAGCAAAAGTGGCACACAATATTTGATTTTCATCATTTAAAACCCCGTTTTTTACGTATTTTACATTATTTTTGCATTAAATTACATAGCTATACTTTGACCTATTTTAATCTCAGTGTGCCATGAAGCCCTATGTGTATATATATATGGTTGCCGCATTATCAAAGAAAAACAACGCAATTTAATGCAAAAATAATGTAAAAACGTAGAAAAACGGGGTTTTAAAAGGTGAAAATGAAATATTGTGTACCACTTTAGCTTTAAATCAAGAATTGTGTGCAAAAGAATGGGGAATATAGTGAAAATAAGCTTAGTTCAAATTTGACTTTGATGATGAATATCTCGAGAACGAAACGTTTCCGCCAAAAAATTCTTCGTATTCGTGATCAGCGCACCAAAAAACCCCCGTTTACCAAATTTCGTTAAAATCGGAGTTGCCGCAGGTTTCTAGAAAATTACCTTTTGTGAAGCTGAGTCTTCTTCTTCTTACCTCTTTTCTTTTTATCCAAACTTTAAATGTAATATGGGTAAGACTGTGTTACCTCATTTGTGAAGGTTTATTTTACGAACAGGTGTAATTTAAAGCGTAGCACCAGTGGGGTCGACAGCGTCGATCACCGAAGGTAAGCATTGTGGAGCGCAGCCATAAGTTGGATGGGTGACCGCCGATTTGAGCGACAACACACGGTGTTCTGCTCGGGGATCAGAGGAAGGACCGAGCAGCAACCATTCAAGTTATGAAATTAATGGCGTGTGAATGTAGGAGTAGAGACAAGGCATAATAAGCTTGTAGGCTGCAGCGCAGTACTCCATTCTAGTACACTACATCAAGTGTTAAAAAAGTTACTTTTTTAACACTTTGAAGCTTTTACACTTTGAATTAGTGTTTTGTTTCAATGCCTACTACAATGACCTTAAATATCAATTTATGCAATGTAACAGAAAACGCGACATCAACTGAACCAAACGGTCAAGTTACCTTTGATTTCGTCATTATTTCTTTTAGTTCATGTGTCACTAGTTTTAAAATTTGACAGTTTACAAATAAATTTAATAGAAATCATTGAAAATTTATAGTAATAATGAATTTGGATGGCTAGGAAATTGAAAAGAAATTTATAATGTTTTAGTATTATTTCTACAGAAAGGAAGTATATACAGTTTTTTAAAAATAAAAATAAAAGCATTGTTATAAACAGGATAATTGTCTCTTAAAAATAAGAAGGGTTTGATTTTTTGTTTGCAATATAATGGCTGTGCTGCAAAAAATTAAAATTAATAAGTTTAGATAAATAAAACATATTCGCTACTTTGGAAGAAGAGAAAATGCCTTTTAAAAGTTTCAATACAATTGTAATTGAATTTTCAAGATTGTTATAAGCGCCATCTAGCCGCTGGCTATACGAGTTACCTTTGTAATACTATTGCATATAAAAATATACCATTTTTACACTGTGTTTTATACAAAATTGATATATGGGGTTTTTGGGGCGCTGATCACGAATCTGAAAGATTTTTTGGCGGAAACGTTTCGTTCTCGAAATATTCATCATCAAAGTTCAAATTTAAACTAAGCTTATTTTCACTATATTCCCCCTTCTTTTTGCACACAATTCTTGATTTAAAGCTAAAGTGTCACAAAATATTTGATTTTCACCTTTTAAAACCCCGTTTTCTACGTTTTTTACATTATTTTTGCATTAAATTGCGTGGCTTTTTCTTTGATAATGCGGCAACCATACATACACATAGGGCTTCATGGCACACTGGGATTGAAAAAATGATTCAAAGTATAGCTATGCAATTTAATGCAAAAATAATGTAGAATACGTAAAAAAACAGGGTTTTAAAGGGAAAAATCAAATATTGTGTGCAATTTTAACTTGAAATCAGGAATTGTGTGCAAAAGAAGGAGAATATTAGGTTTATTCCAGCAGAATGTTGGAAACATGTTAGCAACAATCGTAAAACGCAGAAATTTTTACAAACATTAGTCAGAAATGTTTGGAAACTGTTATCTGCTGGAACGAAAAATAAACAAGGCGTGCATACTGCTTATACGTCAATACAAGAAAGGTTATGTTAAAGAATTGTCTGTAATGTTTGAAGAAAGTTTGCAAACTTTTCAAACAGTTTCCAACTATGTTTCCAATTAGTGGCGCATTTTACCAAAAGGCTGAGTAGGCTGAAGCCTATGGCGGCGTTTTTAGGGGGCGGCAGACGTTGTTTAGGGGGCGGTAAAAATGGTATTTGTAAATAATTTTGTGGATTACGAATTTTATTTAGTACGTCTACTACGCACAATACGTATAATTGAAAGAAAAGAAGGTGAGGACCTTTTTTTTTTAGATAAACAAAGGGGCGGCGAAAATAAAATAGCCTACGGGCGGCAAATATGTAAATGCGCCTCTGTTTCCAACATCCTAAAACTACTGCTGGAACAACAAACAATTGTATAATGTTAGAAACATGGCACTGCAGGAACGACAAATTTGACGTGCGCAGAATCCGAACGGTTGCAAATATTTCTGACAGCCTGCTGGAACAAACCTATTGTAAAAATAGGATTGGTTTAAATTTCAAGTCTAATGATAAATTTCTCAAGAACAAAACTTTTCCGCAAAAAATTCTTTCAGATTCGTGATCAGCGCCCCAATATTCTCCGTATACCAAATTTCGTCAAAACTCGAAGTTGCCGCAGGTTTCTAGAAAATTACCAAATATGGTATGTAACACATGCATAAAGCGTCTTTTTACCTATGGAATTGCCGCACTCGCCTAACGGCTCGTGCTGTCAAACTTTCCATTCGCAAAAAAAGTATTACTTTTTGCACTTGTTACATAAAATACTATTTTTCTATATTAGCCACGCCACGGAATATTGATATTTAAAAAAAATAAATAATACCATAGAGTAAGGAAATAAGAGTTATCATGGAATAGCCGATTTAAGGACAGGTCATGCGAAAACTCTCAATATAATTTTATTCGTTTCTCGTTGAAATACCGCCAGTTAGTCATTTCAGTAAGCTTACGTGTCTCCCCACCGCTAATGTTACACGAGGCGAGGCTCCGACCGACGCATTTAAAGTGTAAACTGGAAAAATGACAAGCCTGCCGCCAAGCAGCGCTGAGCCTGCCGCAAAAGCGGTACGAAAATTTTAGCATGCAATGGTTTCTCTTATCCGTAGGTATGTTACTTTTATGATAATACGAATCTTTTTTAACACGCTTTTATTAGCTTGGGTTGTAACTATCTATCTATCTATGTAACGGAATCTTTGAGCCTAATTTTTACCAACTTCCAGCGATTCAATTTCTTTGAAACTTTGCACACGTATCAAGGACCGATGACAATGCAATAATTTAAAAACAGTATCCCGTTATCTCCGATTAGGAGCCGCCCATGATAAATAAATTTCTTTACAGATCCTCTGTGTCTCTTTGACAAAATGGCGAAGGAATTTTTAGTGAATAAACTGGAGCATTTATTTTTAAAAACTAATTGCTATATATCGAACTAAAAAAATGAAAAATAAATAATAGTTTAAAAACTTAAAAAACACGCTTTTATATGCAACCGAACTAAAAATTAGAAAATAATTTTTCATTACAAAGAGTTTGTCACTTCAGAATAAAAGCGTGGGGTGCTTAATATATTAAATGTTATAATTATTCTATTTGCAAATATCTATGAGGGAAAAGTTATGAAAAAATAGTAAAATGCACCCCACGCTTTTTACTCTGAAGTGACAAACTCTTTGTAATGAAAAATTATTTTCTAATTTTTAGGTCGGTTGCATATTAAAGCGTGTTTTTTAGTTTTAAACTATTATTTATTAATTTTTGAAGTAAGTTAAGAAATTGTGTTCAGAATATTATTCAAGTTTTATACAAATCAACTAGATAATAATGGAAAATCTTAAGACAAAATGTTTATTTTAATATTCAAATGGTAAGTGGCTACAAATTAAAGATACATCGTTGCAGAGCTAAAGTTAGTAAAGTAAAAAAAAACAACATTTGGACAAAACTAAAAACAATATTCTACTGGATGGTTTTGACTTCGTACTATTAATATAAACAGAAACAAATGTTGTCTCGCTTTAAAACGTCTCCTTTCCACGCATTGAAAAAATTGCCTATGAAAGTTTTAAAGTAGCACGACGTGCATAGTTATTTCTAATAGTATTAAACAGTTTTAACGAGTATTTCACAAAATGCGAGTTCGGGGTTCGATAGTTGACAAATTGCTCGACATTTATAGGACCAAACTTTAATTGCTCTATCGTAATTAACCGACGCGACTCTAAAATCAATTTCAACATCAGACATTGCACTCGAATTGATTGAAAACACCCCAAGTTGTCAGGTTAGCCAGGTTCAAAAAAGAAATAGGGCTATCACTTTTAATAAAATTAGTAATTTTTGAAGCCAAAAGGACAATACATGTTGTTTTTTTTCTATAAGTTAAATTTGAATAGAGGTAAAAAAATATAATTATACAAGGTGCAGGGCCGTATTAACTGGTTGAGGCGCCCTAGGCTAGAATTCCCGGAGCGCCTATTTTCCACCAAAAAATGTCTCAAGAGCAAAAAAATCCTCCATACCGCCTATTTTGAGGTGCCAGACGCCTTACTTCACCACCCGAAATAAAAATTAACTGATCAAAAAAAAGGTCATTCTCTCCTTTTCCCGCCTATTTTATTCCAAAGCACTTTATTCACAGAGAAATTAGTCACCAAAAATTCCCACCCAACCTAAACTTTTAAAAACTCCCCTGTCTAGCGCCTATTTTTCTCATGGCGCCCTAGGCTGCAGCCTAGTCAACCTAATGGATAATACGGCATCTGACAAGGTGTAATATAAGTAATGACTTTAATTTTAAGGAATGATTTCTTCTAATTTTAAAGCAAAAAGTTTATATAAACATATGTCCGGAGACGCTTTGTTTTCGAGATACAGGGCGATATCTCTTTCGCAGGATCTTAATTTAATATTGATTGGGGCGCCAAAAATCTCGTCCATTTTAATGCATCCAAAACACAATCATGTTCCTTGTCGCGAAAAGAGTCATCAAATACTCATCCTCTACTTATGAGCGGCCAAGTTTTACAGAGCAAAGACACCTTCAATCTTGTGGGCGTCACATTTGAAAGTAACCTTAACTGGCATAAACACATTGTATCTATAGCCACGGCAGCTTCAAAAAGCTTGGATTTCTCTTCGAGCCAAAAAGTATTTTTCCGCTTCTAATTTATACACTTTATATGTGTCCCAAATCCGACCTCCCTTGAATATTGTTCTCATATCTGGGGCATGGCGTCCCCACAACCCTAAGCATTCTTGATTCTATTCAAAGAAGAGCTATTCGTCTCATTAATGATCCTTCACTTACAGAAAGGCTTCCTCTCTTGCCCATCGTCGGGCTGTGGGGATTTATCGCTTTTTTATAGGTACTTCCATGGCTTCTGCTCTGAAGAATTGTCCAGTATAGTTCCTCCACTCACGGTTCCCAACAGAGAAACTCGTGGTTCCGCGCGTATGCATCCCTATACGGTCCAACTGGACAGGCCCCGAACTTCCCACTTTGTTCGTTCTTTTTATCCCTAGAGTTTCTAGATTGTGGAACCTGCTGCCCGCGGAGGTCTTTTCCTTCCCCCCCAAATCTTCAAGTATTTAAGTCCCGTGTCAACAAACTCCCTCTTACCTCGCTTAAGACACCCACGGTACGTTAGTATTTAGGCTTTTAGCCTTCGTGGTTTGTCCAAAGGTTTAAAAACTAAAAACACGCTTTTATATGCAACTGAACTAAAAAATTAGAAAATAATTTTTCATTAAAAAAATATTGTCATTTCATAGTAAAAAGCGTGGGTGCATTTTACTATTTTTTCATAACTTTTCCATCATAGATATTGGCAAATATAATAATTATAACATTTAATATATTAAGCACCCCACGCTTTTTACTATGAAATGACAATATTTTTTTTAATGAAAAATTATTTTCTAATTTTTAGTTCGGTTGCATATAAAAAGCGTGTTTTTTAGTTTTTTAAACTATTAATTATTTTTCATTTTTAGTTCGTTATATCAATTAACTTTGCTACTCTTGACAAATGGCGAAAAATTTTTTAGTGAACAAGAGTAGCAAGTTTGAAATGTTGCCAACAGATGGCAACCCACTGAAAAATTTCTTCGCAATTGAGTAGCAAAGTTTGGAATGTTGCCAACAGATGGCAAAGAGTAGCAAAGTTTGAAATGTTGCCAAACAGATGGCAACCCACTAAAAAATTTCTTCGCAATTGAGTAGCAAAGTTTGAATGTTGCCAACAGATGGCAACCCAGGTGTTGTTTTTATAATATAATGGAATTTTTTTTTCCTGGCGATCAAAACAAGATAACGGGATACTGTTTGCAGATTATTGCATTGTCATGGGTCCTTAATACGTGTGCAAAGTTTCAAAGAAATCGAATAGCTGGAAGTTGGTTAAAATTAGGCTCAAAGATTCCGTTACATAGATGGATAGTGGTCCTAACAATTTGTCCATTGTATTTATCCCTTTCTGTTTAACGCAAAGTTCCAATAAATATGTCTTTGTCTTTCATCATGGAGTGCCATCAGATGGAGCATCATCGCTTTGCCCTGGTTGCAGTTGTTTACAATTTCTGCATGTAAACTTTAATGTCTTTTTTGCCTGCATCTAATTAAGAGAAAGAAAATATACCATGAATCGAATATTTTTAACTTGACAAACCGTTGCCGCAGGCAGTCACGCCGAAATGTTATTCGATATTTGTGTTTGATATTTTTCAATGGCCGATTTGTTTGGACAGTTTGTTTACATTTTCTGTGATTTATTGTGTGTTTCGTGGTTTTTTACCCTTAATTGGACTTTGAATATTGACTTTTATTAGTGATCACAGTGTATATATTAAATTTGTGCTTTTCAACAGATAATTTAAGGTAATATTGACATGGTTATCTGTAAGAAAAATATTTATAAAAACCAAATAAATGACATTTTTAATTAGGTGTGTGTAATTATTGAACTAAACCCCAATATTTTATATTAATAGGAAACAAAAACAAGTACCTAACATTAGGGGCAAAATAGCACAGTTATATAATTTGAATTTGGCGAGGGCAAACGATAAAAGTCGACTCACGCGCCATCTGCCTTTACCTTCCTTGAAGACAGACAAAGAAGGCCCAGCAGCTATCTCTCTCGGATAATTTATTTACATTTAGTTGCTCCTGGGCTGTGTTGCGTCGCACGTGGTACACGCGTCTTAACTTGCGCCTTGCCTAAAACTTAAGAATTTAAGTAAATAGGTTAATTTAAACTTTTCATCTTAAAATCACCTTAAGCCGCGTCCAGACTGGCAACAATTTGCCAAACATCCATCCAAACTAACCAAACTGTTTGCGCGCTCTTGACGCCAATAAATCGACAATCTCTGAATCACCGGCGCTTCATTCGCCAAACGCTTGAAACGACGTGAATTCCGTGCACGTCCACGTGGCGGGGTATGCGGCGTGGGAGCGGCACGGCGAATTGTTGCAAGTCTGCGCGCTGCTTTGGGATTAACACCCTTGAGGATAAGCATCTTATTTTTGAAGCACCCTAGGTATATACAGGGTGTCCCACCATATTCGACACGGTCTGTAGCTGGATAACCATGGGGTTTTTAAAAGAAGTAAATACTGAAACATATACAGGTCGAATAAAGCCACAGTATAAAATTATTTTAGTCTATACAGGGTGTCTCAAAAAGTGTGACGTATCAAAGTTATATTTTTTTAAATGGAACACCCTATATTTTATGACGGTTTTAGATTCTACATAAAAAAATAATTTATGTTTGTTAATAGTACCAAGTGTCTAATTTTATTCGTTTTTGTGATATTTGATTTTTTTTTCAAAATGCAGGGGTGCAATTAAATTAATTTTATTTTAACAATATAAACTCCTTAAACTTTAAAATTTGTTACAAGATTAGGAGAAGTCTGCCTTATCATACGTAGGTCATATCGAGATCATAGATTATACAGGGTAATCAAAAATAATTTCAATTCTTAGAAAGTCAAATAGTCATATCTCTCTTATTTTAGAAATGGAACACCACGTGATGACAAACAATATGCTCTTTTCAAATGGTGTATAGGTTGCCTATACCTATCTTTATACTTTTAAGTAAATTTCGTTTTAACATATTTTTATTCCAAATGTCTATTTAAATGTAAGTAGGCTGTGATATAGCTATGCCTATTTACTAAGCCGTTATTGCAAAATGTAAATTTGTTTGAAAAAAAGCACAAAATTAAAAGATTTTGTATTATCTGCCACTATTTTTAAAAATTCGCAGAAAAAAAATATTAGTTGCTTATAATGCTACTTCCAATAACACTTATTTCAGCTGAATGTGGTAATGATAAAACTTGTGTTTTTAAATCCTAAAACTAAAATTCCTAATAACGCCTCTGGTCAGTTATGACGACATTCTGTGACCTATAACTCGTTTCTTCCCATTATCCTTAATCACTATGTCAAATTTTTAAAGCAACTAGTAAGGTTATCAGATGGTTTCTCCTGGAATATTTTTCAGGATTAACTCTAGACTAAAGTAAACCATTTTTTCACATCCTACCAGTATTATATCATCTTGTTGTTGTAGAAGAAGGGTTTTTATTTAAAATCATTGAAATTTCTTTTAAACTGACTAAAACACTACTAATCAATCGATGGTCGTTGTTATTTTCTTAAGAAAAATATTAATGGCTGCTATGTCACAGCCAACTTTAATTTAAATAAACATTTGGACTAAAAATTTGTAAAAACAGATTTTACTAAATAAGCACAAAAGATAGGTACAGGCAACCTATACACCATTTAAAAGAGTATTTTATTTGTCATCATGTGACGTAAAAAAATACAGGGTGTTCCATTTAAAATAAGAGAGATATGGCTATTTGACTTTCTGAAAAATTGAAATTATTTTTGATCACCCTGTACAATATTTGATCTTGATTTGACCAACGTATGATATGGCAGATTTTTTCTAATCTTGTTACACATTTTAAAGTTTAAAGTGTTAAAGTAAAATCAATTTAATTTTACTTCTGCATTTTTCAAAAAATCAAATATCACTAAAACGAATAAAATTAGACCCTTAGTACTATAAACAAACTTGAGTTATTTTTAAAGTAGAATCTTAAGCCGTTATAAAAAATATAGGGTGTTATTAATTAATTTACTTTTTTAAAAAATCCCATGGTTATCCAGCTACAGACCGTGTCGAATATGGTGGGCCACCCTGTATATTATTTT
The DNA here is from genome assembly GCA_014170235.1 of Listronotus bonariensis. Lineage (NCBI taxonomy): Eukaryota > Metazoa > Arthropoda > Insecta > Coleoptera > Curculionidae > Listronotus > Listronotus bonariensis. The sequence continues at coordinate 97,305 of JACEGR010003014.1, read as the reverse complement.
TTAAAACGTTTAGAAATTAAGTTAAATATAGTGCTGTAAAAAATAAAAATAAAAAAAAAGTTTTAATTTAAGTTCTAACCAGACAAAACATTTATTAAAAAAAAAAGATGTTTATCACTACAGTTTGTTGTTTAATTTGACACATAAAAAAAAATTACGCAGTATATGTGATTTAGGTTTATTTTTGCAATGTAATTTGACGCGAATGCCAAAATAAATATAACAAGCAAAAAAACGACCTTGCCTTATTCATATAACATACCTCCAATGTTCTTTTGTTGAAAAGTAAAGCCACAAAATACCCTCTTTTTCGCTCTAATTTAATTTAGATTACATTCATGTCTGTGGTTTTTTTATTTCATTACTGGACTTAAAATAGGTATTACAATTTTTCAAGAGGCAATAATAAAAAAGGTTTATTTTTTTGATTCGTTTTAAGGCTATGTAGACAGGATGATTTAAAATATTTGTCTAAAAATGAAATGGGATAATAGATTTGTTTAGAGTCAAAGGGCAATTCGTTTTTTTCAAAATCTGGGTAACTATCCCTGATCTCGATGGATTGCTAATTTCATAACCTGCGCGAAACAAAGTTACATTTCATGGGCGAAAAACCAGTTTGTACGCAAGCGAGTTGAGGGTAAACGCACCCGAGCCAAACAAACTATGCGCATTATCGAAAAGAATTTGTTGACGGCGTCCTGGTTTTCTGTTCGAAGTACGGTAGCTAATGAGCGTTACGGTCAGACCGCGGACAAAGGGTACGGGGTGCCGGTGTTTGTATTTTGCCACGGCTTTTAAGTGCGCATGTTCGTCCACCCACTGCGCGCGGTCGTAAAAATCCGAAAAATGCTTCTTGCCACTGCAGATCTAAATGCAGGATATCTATGGTCAAGGGCAGTTCGGTTGTTTTCAAAATATGGGTAACTATACACATAAAGATGGGTCCACATTTAATTCATTCTGAAAGCGATGCCGCCAAGTACACAAAAAATGATAAAGTAAAAAAATCTTTTTGTGAACAATGATTTATTGCAGCCAAAAATATTTAACCCGACGAGTTTCTAGTACCACTCCACGTGCCACCGGTTTTATAATAGGATAGAGCTGAAATAAGGGAATGTTTTGTAAGTAGGTGATACGTGTTTTAGAAATGTATTTCTTATTATTTATCTAAAAATATGTAATCAGGCTATGTGCATTCAAAAAGGTTAGTTTACTTTATAATTTTTTATGTACTTGGCGGCATCGCTTTCAGAATGAATTAAATATGGACTTATCTTTATCCATTTAGGCCGAGTTTATAAATCAGAATTTAATTTTAGTATTAGTAATAGCATTAGTCACAAGATTCAAGAACATACAGGGTGGCCCACCATATTCGACACGGTCTGTAGCTGGATAACTAAGAGGTTTTTAAAAAAGTAAATACTGGAACATATACAGGTCGGATAAGACCACAGTATAAAATTATTTTAGTCTATACAGGGTGTCTCAAAAAGTGTGACGTATCAAAGTTATATTTTTTAAATGGAACACCCTATATTTTATGACGGTTTTAGATTCTACTTTTAAAAATAACTCAAGTTTGTTTATAGTACTAAGTGTCTAGTTTTGTGTAATTGTGTAATTGTGTAATTGTGATATTTGATTTTTTTGAAAAATGCAGAGGTAAAATTAAATTGATTTTACTTTAACACTTTTAATACTTTAAACTTTAAAATGTGTAACAAGATTAGAAAAAGTCTGCCATATCATACGTGGGTCAAATCAAGATCAAATATTGTACAGGGTGATCAAAAAATAATTTCAATTTTTCAGAAAATCAAATAGCCATATCTCTCTTATTTTAAATGGAACACCCTGTATTTTTTACGTCACATGATGACAAATAAAATACTCTTTCCAATAGTTATATAGGTTGCCTATACCTATCTTTTGTGCTTTTTTAGTAATATCTGTTTTTACAAATTTTTAGTTCAAATGTTTATTTAAATTAAAGTTGGCTGTGCATAGCAGCCATTAATATTTTTCTTAAGAAAATAACAACGACCATTTATTGATTACTAGTGTTTTAGTCAGTTTAAAAGAAATTTCAATGATTTTAAATAAGAACCCTTCTTCTACAACAACAAGATGATATAATACTGGTAGGATGTGAAAAAATAGTTTACTTTAGTCTAGAGTTAATCCTGAAAAATATTCCAGGAGAAACCATCTGATAACCTTAATAGTTGCTTTAAATATTTGACACAGTGATTATGGATAATGGAAGAAACGAGTTATAGGTCACAGAATGTCGTCATAACTGACCAGAGGCGTTATTAGGATTATTTAAAAACACAAGTTTTATCATTACTACATTCAGTTGAAATAAGTGTTATTGGAAGTAGTAGCATTATAAGCAACTAATGAATTTTTTTTTCTGTGAATTTTAAAAATAGTGGCAGATAATACAAAATCTTTTAATTTTGTGCTGTTTTCCAACAAATTTACATTTTGCAATAACGGCTTAGTAAATAGTCATAGCTATATCACAGCCTACTTACATTTAAATAGACATTTGGAATAAAAATATGTTAAAACGGAATTTACCTAAAAGTATAAAAATAGGTATAGGCAACCTATACACCATTTGAAAGAGCATTTGGTTTGTCATCATGTGGTGTAAAAATACAGGGTGTTCCATTTAAAATAGGAGAGATATTGCAATTTGACTTTCTAAAAATTGAAATTATTTTTTGATCACCCTATATAATCTATGATCTCGATATGACCTACGTATGATAAGGCAGATTTTTCCTAATCTTGTAACAAATTTTAAAGTTTAATGAGTTTATATTGTTAAAATAAAATTAATTTAATTGCACCCCTGCATTTTGAAAAAAAATCAAATATCACAAAAATGAATAAAATTAGACACTTGGTACTATACACAAACATATTTTATTTTTTATGTAGAATTTAAAACCGTCATAAAAATATAGGGTGTTCCATTTAAAAAATATAACTTTGATACGTCACACTTTTTTGAGACATCCTGTATAGAGTAAAATAATTTTATACTATGGCCTTATCCGACCTGTATATGTTCCAGTATTTACTTTTTTTTAAAAACACCATGGTTATCCAGCTACAGACCGTGTCGAATATGGTGGGCCACCCTGTACATTTAAATTGAAGTTGAAGAAGTGAATTTAATTTTTTGGTCTTAAGAAACGACCTTAAAATTCTCTAAAATCCAAAACCTAAGACTAAAATAGAAAAAAATATTAATTGCTTATGTGCTATAAAAAGGTTAAAACCGGTAACTTATTTTTATTCAAGATTCATTACTTATGTTTTGTTAAATGTAGCAAATAATTGCCACCAAAAAATTCTTAATAAAAGTTGTACTAAATACTGTTACCAATACTAAATTATATTCTGATTTATAAACTCGGCTTTAAAAATTGATTAAAACCAAAAAATAACACAAAACAGTGTGTCCCAGGATAGGTGTTACAAGACGAAAAATGGACCAAAATTTTTTTATTTTAAAACGAAATTTTGTGAAAAGTGGCTGCATGCTAAAAGTAATAAATACAAAATTTACTTCAATTGGTATTATACAGGGCAAGTTATAACTAAAAATATAAAGAATGCCTAGGAATTAGGTATTTTTATTTTTAAAAATGAAACAAAATCGTATAAGTAAATGTTGTAGAGAATTACATATTATGTCAAAATTTGCAGTTTAAGCATGAGAGTGAAAAATGTAATTGTTAATTTTTACATTACGCATTACAATTGAAATAATGGGCAAGAGGAGTAAAATTTAAAAGAAAATGAAATAATTTTAATGTTTTTTTAAAATTTGCTGCCATAAGCCAAGTATTTTAAAAGCTGTTAATGCATAATGTAAGAAATTGACAAACATATTACTTTAATTCTTTAACTTTAAATTTTAACATTTAATTCCCTACAACATTTACTCATACAACTTTGACCTATTTTTAAAAATAAAGGTACTTTATTCTTCGTCATTTTTTATATTTATAGTTATAACTCGCCCTGTATATTACCAATCGAAGTGAAAAATTGTATTTATTAGTTTTCTACCATGCCACCAGTTTTGCCAAAAAGACGTTTAAAAATTACAGAATTTTTGGTTCATTTGTCTCTAACTTTTTTTACCTATCCTGGGAAACACTGTATATAAAAAAATAAAAATAAAAACGGAAACTTAGATCGAAATTGAAGGGTATTTTCAAAACCAGCCAATGTCAAATTTTTAATATTAAATAAATAATAATAATAAATCTATATGGCCAACTCTATACAGGGTGATTCAAAAATCGATCACGAAACTTAAGGGGGTAATTCTACTTGACAAAATAAGGGTAGAGCTTCATATAATTTTTTTTCAAAATGTCATTCGTTTTCGAGTTACAAGCCGTCAATGTTCAATTTTTATTTTGGTTTTTTCGCCATATTGCATTTGTTTATTAACCAATCCAGTTGATATTTGGAACACAAATCGAGCTTTGCAGATTCTAAAATTTTAAGACAAAAGTACTTTTTTTAAATACCGCCAGAGGGCACTTGGCCTAAAACTTAAAATTTATTTACATCATAACTTTTTATTTTAACAGATATCGCAAAGCTCAGGGCGCCATTTTATAGACAATCAAAAACTTAAAAAATAAGGTACCTCTATTAAAGTCGATAAACCTCACCATTTAGGCACCAAGAGACATCAACGTTTTCATCAATTTCAATCAAATTACCTACATACATACATGTCCAGTAACTCAACCGACAAACTAAACCAAATGGTTCTACAACAAAAAAGAGGAAAAAAAAACTTCATATAAACATATGTTCTAAAGGTCTTAGTTTTTGAACTACGGGGTGTTAAAAAAAGTTTTTTGGTGCATCGCATCGTCATTTTTTGGAGCAAATGTAACGTACTGAAAGTGTTATTAAATAAGAAAAATATTATAATTTAATGAATCTTGTGCGTTTGTATTTATGTTGTATTGCAACGTTGCCAAATGTTTAGGAAAATGTAATTATTTATAACAGAATTTTCACGAAAACGATTGATTTTCGGACATAATTTATTATGAACTCTTTTGATTATGAATAATGCAAGAAATCATCGCTTAAAGTAACAAACTTTCTTCAACACCCTGTATATTTATTGTTGTGCCATGTCCCACTCTTGAATTAAAAAAATGAATATCCTAGCTACGCCATCGATAAACCATATATCACATATCTTGGTCAGATCAAAGTCTGTCTATATAGGGTCGCGACATTCGGCCATATTACTTTGACGTGTTATGACGTCACATCTCCCATTTTTCGGCCATGTTGTTCAGTGCCGCAGATATACAGTTTATTCTATTAGTAGAACAACCGTTTACACAACAGATTTTAATTATTATTAAGTTATAAATTCTTTTACTTTAAATAATAAACATTTAGAATTACATCTCTTAACAAATATCACTTCCAAAACAATGCAAAATGAAATGTGCAAATTCTAGACGCCACTGGATTGATCATCAGCTTTGATTTTACCCAGTCTTGCCAACTTTTCTCCGTGGAGTGCCCTTCCTTGCGTTCCCGACCTCGAACCGCCTAAAAGTTGAGGATATGTCGCAACCTTATAAATTTAATTAAAATTACTTATTGTTAGTATAACAGCAAACTTATTTTTCATTATTAAAGTCGTTATTTTCATAAAACCCAAAAAGAACACTTTTATTATTACAGAATAAACAAAAAAATAAAGGTTTTAATATTCTTCAATCGGTCCGGTCTAAAAAAGGATATAAGGCTATGATGTAAAAAAGGTTTTTGTAAAAACACTATTTTAATAAAATTTATATTTACGTTCTTTTTAAAAAGTAGGTTAACACTTCTATTAAGTGCGTCTTTTTTACATTTTGAGATTGTTACTTTTAATAAATAATATAACTGACTTAAACAAAAAATGTTATTAAGTGTCTTTGGTAGATAACCATACATGTAACGCAAAGACCGTTTAATGACACTCTCTATTTGTTACTTATGTTTATATCACGAAACTATTGCGATGTTAAAATAGGCATTAACAGATTTGGATAAAACCTGTTTTTTAATTTTGAATTTTACTATTTTTTGTTTTGTATGTTAAAAAAATGTATTTGTGTTTTTTTTTATAAAGTATGGTATAAAACAATAATAAACAATAATTGTGACGAATTAATAGTGATGTTAAATGTGCCCTTGGTTTTATGAATGTACCCTCTTATGGGGTACATTCATATATTTTGCTTTTTTTGTAAAAGTCATATGGAAACTCGCGCATGTAGATTTTTAATAATATTAAGGTTCTACTACAATATAAAATAGTTAAGCTACTAGTGTGTCATAAATTAAAAGAGATATACCTAAAACACACAAAGCAAAATATAAAAACTGTATGAAGCCTCCCCACTTTCCCCTACCTTCCTGAAACCTTGCTCATAACAAAAAAACAACACCATAACAGAAAACTTTTATAAGGATGTTTTTTTCGTTATTAAAGTCGTTATTTTTATAAAACCCAAAAAAGAACACTTTTATTATTACAGAATAAACAAAAAAATAAAGGTTTTAATATTCTTCAATCGGTCCGGTCTAAAAAAGGATATAAGGCTATGATGTAAAAAATGTTTTTGTAAAAACACTATTTTAATAAAATTTATATTTACGTTCTTTTTAAAAAGTAGGTTAACACTTCTATTAAGTGCGTCTTTTTACATTTTGAGATTGTTACTTTTAATAAATAATATAACTGACTTAAACAAAAAATGTTATTAAGTGTCTTTGGTAGATAACCATACATGTAACGCAAAGACCGTTTAATGACACTCTCTATTTGTTACTTATGTTTATATCACGAAACTATTGCGATGTTAAAATAGGCATTAACAGATTTGGATAAAACCTGTTTTTTAATTTTGAATTTTACTATTTTTTGTTTTGTATGTTAAAAAAATGTATTTGTGTTTTTTTTATAAAGTATGGTATAAAACAATAATAAACAATAATTGTGACGAATTAATAGTGATGTTAAATGTGCTCCTTGGTTTTATGAATGTACCCTCTTATGGGGTACATTCATATATTTTGCTTTTTTTGTAAAAGTCATATGGAAACTCGCGCATGTAGATTTTTAATAATATTAAGGTTCTACTACAATATAAAATAGTTAAGCTACTAGTGTGTCATAAATTAAAAGAGATATACCTAAAACACACAAAGCAAAATATAAAAACTGTATGAAGCCTCCCCACTTTCCCCTACCTTCCTGAAACCTTGCTCATAACAAAAAAACAACACCATAACAGAAAACTTTTATAAGGATGTTTTTTTCGTTATTAAAGTCGTTATTTTTATAAAACCCAAAAAAGAACACTTTTATTATTACAGAATAAACAAAAAAATAAAGGTTTTAATATTCTTCAATCGGTCCGGTCTAAAAAGGATATAAGGCTATGATGTAAAAAATGTTTTTGTAAAAACACTATTTTAATAAAATTTATATTTACGTTCTTTTTAAAAAGTAGGTTAACACTTCTATTAAGTGCGTCTTTTTTACATTTTGAGATTGTTACTTTTAATAAATAATATAACTGACTTAAACAAAAAATGTTATTAAGTGTCTTTGGTAGATAACCATACATGTAACGCAAAGACCGTTTAATGACACTCTCTATTTGTTACTTATGTTTATATCACGAAACTATTGCGATGTTAAAATAGGCATTAACAGATTTGGATAAAACCTGTTTTTTAATTTTGAATTTTACTATTTTTTGTTTTGTATGTTAAAAAAATGTATTTGTGTTTTTTTTATAAAGTATGGTATAAAACAATAATAAACAATATTTGTGACGAATTAATAGTGATGTTAAATGTGCCCTTGGTTTTATGAATGTACCCCTCTTATGGGGTACATTCATATATTTTGCTTTTTTTTGTAAAAGTCATATGGAAACTCGCGCATGTAGATTTTTAATAATATTAAGGTTCTACTACAATATAAAATAGTTAAGCTACTAGTGTGTCATAAATTAAAAGAGATATACCTAAAACACACAAAGCAAAATATAAAAACTGTATGAAGCCTCCCCACTTTCCCCTACCTTCCTGAAACCTTGCTCATAACAAAAAACAACACCATAACAGAAAACTTTTATAAGGATGTTTTTTTTCGTTATTAAAGTCGTTATTTTTATAAAACCCAAAAAAAGAACACTTTTATTATTACAGAATAAACAAAAAAATAAAGGTTTTAATATTCTTCAATCAGTCCGGTCGAAAAAAGGATATAAGGCTATGATGTAAAAAAGGTTTTTGTAAAAACACTATTTTAATAAAATTTATATATACGTTCTTTTTAAAAAATAGGTTAACACTTCTATTAAGTGCGCCTTTTTACATTTTGAGATTGTTACTTTTAATAAATATAACTGACTAAAACAAAAAATGTTATTAAGTGTCTTTGGTAGATAACCATACATGTAACGTAAAGACCGTTAATAACACTCTCTATTCGTTACTTATGTTCATATCACGAAGCTATTGCGATGTTAAAATAGGCATTAGCAGATTTGGATAAAACCTGTTTTTTAATTTTGAATTTTACTATTTGTTTTGTATGTTAAAAAAATGTATTTGTGTTTTTTTTATAAAGTATGGTATTAAACAATAATTATGACGGATTAATAGTGATGTTAAATGTGCCCTTGTTGTATGAATGTACCCCTCTTATCGGGTACATTCATATATTTTGCTTTTTTTTGTAAAAGTCATATGGAAACTCGCGCATGTAGATTTTTAATAATATTAAGGTTCTACTACAATATAAAATAGTTAAAAGCTACTAGTGTGTCATAAATTAAAAGAGATATACCTAAAACACGGCATTCCACAAAGCAAAATATTAAAACTGTATGAAGCTTCCCACTTTCCCCTACTTTCCTGAAACCTTGCACATAACAAAAAACAACACCATAACAGAAAACTTTTATAAGGATGTTTTTTTTCGTTATTAAAGTCGTTATTTTTATAAAACCCAAAAAAGAACACTTTTATTATTACAGAATAAACAAAAAAATAAAGGTTTTAATATTCTTCAATCGGTCCGGTCTAAAAAAGGATATAAGGCTATGATGTAAAAAGGTTTTTGTAAAAACCCTATTTTAATAAAATTTATATTTACGTTCTTTTTAAAAAGTAGGTTAACACTTCTATTAAGTGCGTCTTTTTTACATTTTGAGATTGTTACTTTTAATAAATAATATAACTGACTTAAACAAAAAATGTTATTAAGTGTCTTTGGTAGATAACCATACATGTAACGTAAAGACCGTTTAATGACACTCTCTATTTGTTACTTATGTTCATATCACGAAACTATTGCGATGTTAAAATAGGCATTAACAGATTTGGATAAAACCTGTTTTTTAATTTTGAATTTTACTATTTGTTTTGTATGTTAAAAAAATGTATTTGGGTTTTTTTATAAAGTATGGTATAAAACAATAATTATGACGGATTAATAGTGATGTTAAATGTGCCCTTTGGTTGTATGAATGTACCCCTCTTATCGGGTACATTCATATATTTTGCTTTTTTTTGTAAAAGTCATATGGAAACTCGCGCATGTAGATTTTTAATAATATTAAGGTTCTACTACAATATAAAATAGTTAAGCTACTAGTGTGTCATAAATTAAAAGAGATATACCTAAAACACGGCATTCCACAAAGCAAAATATTAAAACTGTATGAAGCCTCCCACTTTCCCCTACCTTCCTGAAACCTTGCTCATAACACAAAAACAACACCATAACAGAAAACTTTTATAAGGATGTTTTTTTTCGTAATTAAAGTCGTTATTTTTATAAAACCCAAAAAAGAACACTTTTATTATTACAGAATAAACAAAAAAATAAAGGTTTTAATATTCTTCCATCAGTCCGGTCTGTAAAGGATATAAGGTTATGATGTAAAAAAGATTTTTGTAAAAACACTATTTTAATAAAAATTATATTTACGCTCTTTTAAAAAGTAGGTTAATACTTCTATTAAGTGCGCCTTTCAGCTTTTACTATTTTTAATCAAAATATATAAATATAAATAAAGTTCCTTAAGTAACTTCTGGTTGTAATTTCCTAAAGTAATAAACCTCAAAATTTATAATTTAAAAATATTATGAAACGGTAAAAATAAATTGTTTCTTTTTTCGATGTTATTTTAACCCGATTTTAAAAAAATAGTGTAGGCTAATAGAGACATTTTGCACCTGTTATTTTGCAATTCCGTTGTGGTTAACGTTATTCTGAGTCTGCGCAGTAACGCAAACATGATCCGTTATCGTTATTAACCATACCGGACTCCTTTAATTACGGATGAATACCGACGAGCTTATCGTTATCGTTATCGTTATTGTTAAACTGCGTGGTTGTCGGATTGTAGAATTTTTATTATCAATTATTTAAGCAGGTTGACATTTTAATGCCGTATTAATTAAAATATCATTGATACATAGGCTCTAATTAGCGAAAAATCCATAGCAGTAAGAAAAATAAAATAGTGTAAAGAAATTAAAACGGACTTGCATTTTTAAGGATGTTTTAAATCAGTAATCTATTTACATGTTACAATCTGGCACACTTGCTTTTTATTCTACTACTAAACCTAACCTTACTTTTTGTGTTTTGCTTATACTGTATTGTTACATCTACTTTGAAAAACAAAATCAAGAGAATTATTTGCATATATTTAAATATCAATATATAACTTATGGAGAATAAAAGTAAGTACTGATTTTTCGTAAACTCAAAAATCGGTGAACCACAGGTAAAAATAAGGTTATATGTCGAAAGCGCAGACGCAAGATAAATTTATTTGAAGAGGCTACAAAATGTCTGTCTAAAACTGCTGCTGTAATCGTTATGTTTAATAACGATAACCATAAGGAGACCAAAAAACGTCTGTTATTTTAAGAGGTGCAAAATGTCCCTAATAACTTTTGCTGAAAAGTTTAAAAATGCGTATATTATCTGTGTGTATACGAATTTCTCTTTGAAGTTTCGCAATTTGCCGAAGCAATTTTAAATCGATGTTATTTGTGTGTGTTTTTTTTTTGCTACATGTTTGTTTTTATGTAATTGGGTATTTTATAACCCTAAAGTAGGCGCGCGGGCATCAAATTGACCCCCAACTTTGTCAATTTTGTAATAAGTTTGAAATTTTTTACCATTAGAAAAAATATCTTTAGATAGGGGAAAGTGGGGTGAATTCATACAAGGGGCAACGACATACATTGAGTTTATCTGAAGTTAGACACGAAGTAAAATAGTAACGTAAGTGAATGTGCACAGTTTTTATGTGTGTTTACAGACTAGTGAAGTTTCAGAATTTTCGGTGCGGTAAGATCGAGTGCACAACACGAAACGTGTTTTTGCCTCGCGTAAGTAATTTCATAACGTAACTTTGGACATATTTTATGGCTAGTTACTATTTTTTGGATTAATTATTGCTATTTAATCCTAATTATAATAATACAAAGGCACTAATTTAATGTGTAAACTAATATAGATAAATACGGTTTTTCTATTTCAAATTTTTTTATTAATTAGCATGTGATGGGGCAGATTCATACACAAGTATATGGGGCACATTCATACTGTATAATTGTACCCTGGCCCATTATGAATATTTTTTTAACTACCATTTTTTGCGACACCGACGATTATAGTTGTAAATATTATATAATGTTGTTTAACTTTCATTTTTACGGAAAAAAACAGGGTGCTTTATGAACTTTGTGTCTTTGGATGTCAAGGATCTGTTAATTTATCAGACTTAGTGATGATATTACCATAGATCTTAGGTCATAATGTGTTTATAACATAGGCATATTAATTTTAGGTTTTGTAAGTTAAGGTATCTTTGTGTTAACTAGAGTTTTTTATTTGATATAATTAATAACGTACCAATTCTAAAACGGTATTTACCAATCGGTTATGTTGACGTTTAAACAATGTGTTATACGTCAAAGTTGTCACCAATTATTACCGCGGTTATAATTGATTAAACGCGTAAAATTGATGTATCTTGTTGCAAATAGATTTATTGCAGGATATTTATGTCAGACAGAAATTCTGGCTAATGTAAACGGTCAAAAATTTATGTAAGGTAGACATTTTTGATTGTTTACATTAGCCCGAATTTCTGTCTGACATATTATGCAATAAATGTCAGATTTAAACTTACCATTAGATGTGTAGTAAGAACATTTTAAAAGCGCAAATTCGGTACCCTTTGAAAATAATACAAAAAACATAAAAAAGGCCGCCTGCAATCGGACTATTTTATACAAAGGCGCCGCTATCCTTTACAGCGACGCGCCGATACACTATGGGATAGAAATTCATTATTTTGACCAAAAAGCAACTTAGAAATTTTAATGGTTCATGCTGTGTATTTCAAAGTAGAGATACTCTAAACTACATTAGCAAAATTATAAAAGGATATGACGACTTTTATTGGGGTAATAAGAAACTTGAAAATGTATTTTAAGTAAACATAAATATACAACATTTAATCTACTTAGTTTATTATTAGCCTTGTTTACTAAAAAAAGTAAAAGAGTTTAAATAATAAGAGCTATTGTTGTGTTTCCGATGCAGTCTCGCGAAGTCTCGCTACTTTTGTCAAAGATTTTTTTACCTTTTTCTTTATCAGTTTTTGTACTTACAATTGCCTTCCTACTTTTTGCTACTTCTGAGTGTAAGGACAGATACAAGATTTTTTTTATAATTTACAAGGTTTTCCATTTTAAAATTTAATATGTTTTGTCCTACACTGTATATCCTAAAAGATAAAAGCATTCTGATGAAAGATATGGATTCTACTGAATCTACCCAACAAATCAGTGTTTTTTATTTATTTTATACGTTAAAAAATAAAAAAAATTGGGAAGATGTATCTCTATTACGCTTCTAAGAATAATTTAAAATTATTTTTCAGATTTGGATGGTCATATTTCCGAAACTAATTGAGATAGACACATCAAATGTAGTATTTTTTTAAAGCATTTTAAAAGATTTTTTTGGTGGTGATATAATATTCAAGGTATTAAACTTAAAATCATACTTATTGTCGTGCCCTGTATATCATATGAGATAATAATCATCGGATTACTGATTAGAATACTACCGAATTAACCAAACAAGCTGACATTTTAGTTTATTTTGTACAATGAAAAATAATAATGTTAAGGGGGTGTAAATTTAGAATAACATATAATAAGTTTTAGGTTTCCAAAAAGCATTTGTAATAATTTATAATATTTTTCCAATAAAAAGCACCTCATTTTAAGTTAGATTGGTATAAGTTTCAGAATTTTGACCATAAAAATTATTTTCTATCCCATAGTGCGATGACCAGCTGCATCAACCGGCATATCATAAAAGAAATATAGCAAAGGCGGCAGCGAAGACAAGCATGTCGATTTATTTGCTTTAAACTTTTTTGTGATTTTTTTTCTTATCAAAGAGCACCGAATTTACATTTTTAAACTGTTCTTTCTATACCATTTGTGATTTATTTCTTACAGTTATTATAATAAAATAAAGGGGTTTCTTTTTTTTCAGAAATCTTAAACATTTGCTTTTACGTTGTAACTGACCCACTAAAGGTAAATTTAATCAAACTACAACTTTTAATTAAATTTGCTAACGGCATCCGCGACTGCAAAAACAGACTGCTAATTGACAGCATCAAAAGGCATGATCCGACACCCTTCAACGAATATCAGAATTGATGGATAAATTCAAAATAAATGGAGAAAATTAAAAGGTTTTTTTCGGAATATCATAAATCAAATGAAAAAACTTTTCAATACGTATGTACACTCAGAAGTAAAAGTTATGATTCAGGTAATAAGTCAGTCTTATATTCACGAGAGTAGCAAGGGGGCGAAGGCCCCCTGAAAAGGAGAGGCCCCCTAAATGGAGTATTTAGCAAAATTTTTAGTTTTTAAGAATGAAAAAGAAAAAAAAAGAAGCGGTGAGAAGGTATTTCATACAATGCCTAAGTCTATTTTGTTATAGTGGTGAGGACCTATTTTTATTCTCAAGTTTTGTCCAACAATAAAAGTTGTAAAGAGGACCCTGACCTACATAAATTATGTTATAGTTGAAAAAGGGCTCTTTTTGCAGGTATGGTCTTTTTCTTGCTCTCAAATTTTTTCCAGGAAAAATAGATTTACTGAAAGTATGACTTTACTTTTCGCCCCGGTCCCTGACACCTTCAGCTACGCAACTGTTTATAATTAATTTTATTCCAGAAAAAAATTAACAGTCACTAAAATCGCTCTTTTAATAGTATATTACATTACAAGGGTGAAAAATTACTTATTTCACACGAGTGGGAATATTGTTGCACGAGGCGTCAGCCGAGTGCGACAAACCCACGCGTGTAAGAAAGTGATTTTCACACAAGTAATGTACACTATTTTTCCTACGACCACAAGTTATTCACCAAAAAACAATAAAAGTTGTTTGTCTTCACGGAAAAAATAAGAAAACAATTGAAAACTTTGCATCACTAGGGTGATATATACTTTTCCTTACTGCGATATCAAAAATCACCTACCTAGTCGCTTTTTATCATTTAAGAATTAAAAAAGGTCCTCATTAAAAAAATATTGCATGGCTTTTTCAATGTAAATCCCATTAACAGCCTGATAACTCCAAATTTATTTTAAATAACAATGACAGCGATGACAGCTTTATATTATACTTTGCAACACTAGTGTTGTAAAGTACTTTGCAACACTAGTGTGATATAAGGCATTTTCTATGCATTAAAACAGTGTGCTATTTACTATTTTCACATGTGGTCGTAGGAAAAGATCTTTTTAATAGTGATACATACAGGGTAGGATAAGAAGACGCAACTTTCTAGACAATTATTACCTCATTTTTTTAAAGCAAATAATAGTGTTTCTTACTTAAAAAAAAACAGTTACAGTATCACTTTAAATTAAAGACATTATGTAGAAAACAAAAAGTGCCAGCACCTTCTGCAGGTCTTAGAAGAGATACACACAGTGCCACACTAGGTTTGTTCCAGCAGGCTGTCAGAAATGTTTGCAACCGTTTGGATTCTGCGCACGTTAAATTTGTCGTTCTAGCAGTGCCATGTTTCTAACATTATACAATTGTTTGTTATTCCAGCAGTAGCTTTAAGATGTTGAAAACATGTTGGAAACTGTTTAAAAAGTTTGCAAACTTTCTTCAAACATTACTGACAAATTGTTAACATAACCTTTCATGTATTGACGTATAAGCAATATGCACGTTTTGTTTATTTTTCGTTCCAGCAGAAAACTGTTGCCAACATTTCTGACTAATGTTTGTAACAATTTCTGCGTTTTACGATTGTTGCTAACATGTTTCCAACATTCTGCTGGAACAAACCTACTTATGCCTCTCTTAACTTTTTAACAGGAGAGTCCTTTTACCTTTCAAGGAATATCCAAAGATTTAAAAAATGCGTGGTAGTTAATAGGTACCCTGTCTATTTTAAACCATTTCATGCTTATCCTATTAATATTAAAATATAATTACACGTTTTGAAACAACATTATCCTTAAACTTTGTTATGGTATGACATATAGCTGCATTGTGTATATGTGTACAGTCAGTGAAAAAAATTTAATGTAGTAATAAAATACGATTGACTAAAAATATACCGGGAGCCCACGAGATCACTTTTCGGCTGCTATTTTTTTATTTCAAAATCGATACTGACGAAACTTGGTGGGGTTGTTAGATTAACGAAAAGTCATTTTTAGGTGTATACGATAGGCTTTTACGACTTCCGGTTTCACCGGAAATGACTGGAACTTTTATTTTTAAATGGGACACCCTGTATATTTTTGGATTTTCGGATTCTCCAGATCATTTTTAGTCGGAATACAATATGTTTAAAGCAAAAAATGTAAGACAATACGACACTTAACTTCATCTTCTTTTAAAAAACAGCATTTATTATGTAAAAAAAAAATTTTAATACTGAATCGCGTACGTCGCGTCGCGGTTATCGTAGTGGCCATGAAAACAGAAACCAATAGAATATGTTGTAAAAACAATTGCTTGTGTTGCGGTAAAAGTTTAAAAAATAAAAACATTAGTTTTTACAACATATTCCATTAGTTTTTGTTTTCATGGCAACTATCAAAAAGATCCTTACCCCAGTTCCTTTATAAAATGCCCGATATTATTTTTAAAGTAAACACATTAAGCGTATCCTTTCTTCCCTTAACACCAAGAAATCGTCTGGGCTGGATGGCATACCAGCAATCGTTTTAAAAAATGTGCTCCAGAACTTGCACCAATCTTAACTCGGCTCTTTCGAATTTCTTACGACACAGGTATCTTTCCCGAGAGCTGGAAAGCTGCACGTGTTCAACCTATTCCCAAGAATGGATCTAAATCCCTTCTATCTAACTATAGACCAATTTCAATTCTCTCAGTTCTTTGTAAAGTAATGGAAAAATTAATTAATTCACAAATTCTTAAGTACTTAGAAAAACACAAAATTTTGCATGACAGGCAGTATGGATTTCGCCACAAAAGATCTACAGCAGATCTTCTTTCCTTCGTATCACACTGTTGGAATAAGTCTCTTGAGTTCACACTTCTTAATAAACTTCCCGCCTATGGTCTTTCAACTAAACTATGTACTTGACTCTCTAGTAATCTATCTGATCGACGTATATCAGTTATTGTGGACGGCCATTCTTCAAGCTTTCACCAAGTAAATACTAGAGTCCCTCAGGGCTCAGTTCTGGCACCATTATTGTTTCTTCTTCACATCAACGACCTTCTCTCGTCTACAACTAATTCCATTCATAGTTTCGCCGACGATAGTACCCTTCATTCCAGTTTTCAGGTTCCTAAACCCATCACTAAACCTGACTTGGAAAACAAACGCAGAGCGATGCAGATATCTCTTTCGCAGGATCTTAATTTAATATTGGATTGGGGCGCCAAAAATCTTGTCCATTTTAATGCATCCAAAACACAATCATGTTCCTTGTCGCGAAAAGAGTCATCAAATACTCATCCTCTACTTATGAGCGGCCAAGTTTTACAGAGCAAAGACACATTCAATCTTGTGGGCGTCACATTTGAAAGTAACCATAACTGGCATAAACACATTGTATCTATAGCCACGGCAGCTTCAAAAAGCTTGGATTTCTCTTTCGAGCCAAAAAGTATTTTTCCTCTTCTAATTTATACACTTTATATGTGTCCCAAATCCGACCTCCCTTGGAATATTGTTCCCATATCTGGGCCATGGCGTCCCCCACAACCCTAATCATTCTTGATTCTATTCAAAGAAGAGCTATTCGTCTCATTAATGATCCTTCACTTACAGAAAGGCTTCCCTCTCTTGCCCATCGTCGGGCTGTGGGGGATTTATCGCTTTTTTATAGGTACTTCCATGGCTTCTGCTCTGAAGAATTGTCCAGTATAGTTCCTCCACTCACGGTTCCCAACAGAGAAACTCGTGGTTCCGCGCGTATGCATCCCTATACAGTCCAACTGGACAGGCCCCGAACTTTCCACTTTGTTCGTTCTTTTATCCCCAGAGTTTCTAGATTGTGGAACCTGCTGCCCGCGGAGGTCTTTCCTTCCTCCCAAATCTTTAAGTATTTAAGTCCCGTGTCAACAAACTCCCTCTTACCTCGCTTAAGACACCCACGGTACGTTAGTATTTAGGCTTTAAGCCTTCGTGGTTTGTCCAAAGATAAAAAAAGATCATTTTCCTACGTAATAAATGTTGTTTTTTAAAAGAAAATAAAGTAAAGTGTCGTAGTGTTTTACATTAGAAATATTATGAAAGTCCATATGGTCATATTTTGGTTTTTGATCTAGGGTAAAAAAACTAAAAAGTTGAGAGACCTCTACTAAAAAAGTGA
Organism: Listronotus bonariensis; assembly: GCA_014170235.1. Classification (NCBI taxonomy): domain Eukaryota; kingdom Metazoa; phylum Arthropoda; class Insecta; order Coleoptera; family Curculionidae; genus Listronotus; species Listronotus bonariensis. The sequence continues at coordinate 79,281 of JACEGR010003014.1, read as the reverse complement.
AAAAGATAAAATCGATTTCGTATTTTTCTAAAAGTAGGTAAAGTATAAGGAGTGATTTTAAAATGATCATGGGCACTCTAGATGAAAAATTAAAATTTAATTTAAATAAAAAATTTGACCAAAATGTGTTATAAAGATATTGTGTTCCGACTAAAAATGATCTGCCGAATCCGAAAAACAAAGATATACAGGATGTCCCATTTAAAAAGTTCCAGTCATTTCCGATGAAACCGGAAGTCGTAAAAGCCTATCTTATACACCTAAAAATGACTTTTCGTTACTCTAACAACCCCACCAAGTTTCGTCAGTATCGATAAAGAAATCAAAAAAATGCAGCTGGAAAGTGATCTCGTGAGCACCCGGTATAGGGTGTGTTATCAGTGCGTTATTGGAAGTTCATTATTGCAAGAAATTGTTTTAAATGATTTCTCGCACAACTTTAAGCTTTTGTAATTCCACTTTACCCTTAATTAATGACTGAATTCTCATCATAAACCTTATTTATACCAGTGCCTCTGTTATTATACGTATTTTTGTGGCTTTTGCCAGTATACTACCCTTTTTTGCATCTCATAATTTAGTTACACAAGATACTTTCCTTATGCAAGCCTTTACAGTACATCTAAAGATTCCCAGAACTTTCTACATTTTCCCCTGCTTTATTTCTAGATTTTTTTTTAAATGAAAAAACGTATAAGTAAAAACATTTTAAAAGCGCAAATTCGGTACCCTTTAAAAATAATACAAAAAATAAAAAAGGCCGCCTGCAATCGGACTATTTTATACAAAGGCGCCGCTAATCTGTACAGCGACGCGCCGATACACTATGGGATATAAATCCATTATTTTGAACAAAAAGCAACTTTGAAATTTTAATGGCTCATGCTGTGTATTTCAAAGTAGATACTCCAAACTACATGTACGCAAAATTATAAAAGGATATGACGACTTCTATTGGGGTAATAAGAAACTTGAAAATGTATTTTAAGTAAACATAAATATACAACATTTAATCTACTTAGTTTATTATTAGCCTTGTTTACTAAGAAAAGTAAAAGAGTTTAAATAATAAGAGCTATTGTTGTGTTTCCGATGCAGTCTCGCGAAATCTCGCTACTTTTGTCAAAGATTTTTTACCATTTTCTTTATCAGTTTTTGTACTTACAATTGCCTTCCTACTTTTTGATACTTCTGAGTGTAAGGACAAATACAAGATATCTTTTTATAATTTACAAGGTTTTCCATTTTAAAATTTAATATGTTTTGTCCTACACTGTATATATAAGTAAAAGTATAAGACAAACTCGAAGTCTGGGTCTCAGTCAAACTGACTGACTGAGACCCAGACTTCGAGTTTGTCTTATACTTTTACTTATAATATTAAGAGGTCTCTTTGAGAAAAATGGACGACTTTTTCCAACTACACTGTATATCCTAAAAGATAAAAGCATTCTGATAAAAAGATATAGACTCTACAGAATCTACCCAACAAAACAGTGTTTTTTATTTATTTTATACGTTAAAAAATTAAAAATGTTGGGAACATGTATCTCTATTACGCTTTTAAGAATAATTTAAAATTATTTTTCAGATTTGGAAGGTCATATTTCCAAAACTAATTGAGATAGACACATCAAATGTTGTATTTTTTTAAAGTATTTTAAAAGATTTTTTGGTGGTAATATAATATTTAGGGTATTCCATTTAAAAAAATCATACCTATTGTCGTACCCTGTATATCATATGAGATAATAATTATCGGATTACTGATTAGAATACTGCCGAATTAACCAAACAAGCTGACATTTTAGTTTATTTTGTACAATAAAAAATAATAATGTTAAGGGGGTGTAAATTTATAATAACATATAATAAGTTTTAGGTTTTCAAAAAGCATTTGTAATAATTTATAATATTTTTCCAGTAAAAAGCACCTTATTTTAAGTTAAATTGGTAAGTTTCAGAATTTTGACCAAAAAATTAATTTCTATCCCATAGTGCGATGACCAGCTGCATCAACCGGCATATCATAAAAGAAATATAGCAAACGCGGCCGCAAATACAAGCATGCCGATTTATTTGCTTTAAACTTTTTGTGATTTTTTTCTTATCAAAGAGCACCGAATTTACATTTTTAAACTGTTCCTTCTATATGCTTGCAAATTCCAAATTACGTTTTAAAACATGTTTTCTGCTGTAAATGTATTTTTGTCGTCTTCTACTGGTTACAAAAGTAGTTTCGAGATATACCTTTTTTTTCTTAATAACCTATTATGATATAAGGATCCTGTCATAAAACTTTTGTACATGTGTTTACCCACACCCTGTATAATATTTGACTATAAAGTTTATTCACCATATTAGTTTATTGAACAGAGTGTACTTACTGAGATTTACAAGTAATTTGACGTAAGGAAATAATATCACGTTTATTATAGTGACTTTTGAATAGGTTTCATTCTACACGGCATTTGCTACATCTTTTTCTATACGTACAGAGTGTCAAATTATAAATTTATACATGTTTTTTTTTTTCGAACAAAGAAAATGCCAATTTATTGGGTTAATTCTGTAGTTTCTAAGTACGTAATGAGGTTTTTATTATCTCCTAAAGTATACAATGTTTGACAAAAGTAGTATTTGTTTATAATGAAACACCCTGTATATCGTATCACCCAGAGTTGGGTCGTATTCGAATACTTAATAGAGACATTTTGCACCTCTTAAAATAACGGACGTTTTTGGCCTCCTTATGGTTATCATTATTAAACATAACGATTACGGAAGCAGTTTTAGACAGAGATTTTGCAGCCTCTTTTAAAAACTTTATCTTGCGTCTGCGCTTTCGACACATAACCTTATTTTTGCCTGTGGTTCACCGATTTTAAAGTTAACGAAAAGTCAGTATTTACTTTTATTCTTCATAAGATATAAATTGATATTTAAATATATGCAAACACTACAGTATAAGTAAAAAGCAAAACACAAAAAGTAAGGTTAGGTTTGGTAGTAGAATAAAAAGCAAGTGTGCCAGATTGTAACATCTAAATTAATTACTGATTTAGAATATCCGTAAAAGTGCAAGTCCGTTTTAATTTCTTAACACTATTTAATTTTTATTACTGCTATAGATTTTTCGCCAATTAGAGCCTATGTATAAATGATATTTTAATTAACACGGCATTAAAATTTTAACCTTTAAATAATTGATATTAAATTTTCTACAATCCGGCAACCACGCAGTTTCACAATAACGATAACGATAAGCTCTTCGGTATTCATCCGTAATTAAAGGAGTCCGGTATGGTTAATAACGATAACGGATCATGTTTGTGTTATTGCGCAGCCTCAGAATAACGTTAACCACAACGGAATTGCAAAATAAGGGGTGCAAAATGTCTCTAGTATTCTGAATAGTATTCCGAATACATTTTGCCGGTATAGTATTCGAATATATTTGTAAGTTTGGTATTCGGTATTCGGCAGAATACTATTTTTCTCAGTATTCGGGATTCTGTATTCGAATACTTTAGAAGTATTCAACGAATATTTTTTGAGTATTCGAATACCGGCGTTCCGAGTATTCGAATACCGAAAAGTGTAAGCAGTATCCGAATACTAAAATTGTCATGATTTGAATGACAAAAGGGAAGCAAAATGGGAAAAAAGAGGTAAGAAGGTTTTTTTTTGTCTTCAATGTGTCATAGGTTTTGTTGTTTTTTGTTTGGTAGTATTCGAATCTTTTCGTTTGCAGTATTCGAATACCGATTCCGGATATTCATGCATTCAAATACTTTCTTTTCCGGTATTCGTATTCGAATACCGATTTTCAGTATTCTGCCTAACTCTGGTATCACCAATAAAAATATCTTTTAAATAACTTTAAAAATGACCACATTTTACAGCAGTTGCTGTAAGCAATATGAAGACTTGATAAAAATTAAACAATATTTTAATGGCCTTATTTCCAAAACTATTAAAAATAGATATTGTGCCGTCTATTTTTAAAGCTCTTTAAAGGATCTTTTTAATGGTGATTTAATGTATAATACAGGTTGTTCTTTTCAAAAGTTACATAGTTCCTGTCGTTTTTCTTAGGGCCGGTTAATCTATTAGCAGAGTGGGCAACTGCCTAGGAGCCCTGCATTAGGTGGGGGCCCCGTGCAACGAAATAAAGGCCCCACAAAGAGGAAAACAACAAACATGGTGAATAGACGTGATATATGTATTCTTTAATAAAGGTAGTAAACCCCTTAAAACTTTGGTTGTCATAAATATTATGAAAAAGGGGAAGACTTTTTTTCTTCAATCTTATCTAGGGTAAAAGAAAGGGGAAGATCTTTTTTTTGGTCTTTAATGTTATCAGGAAGGAGAAGACTTTTTTTTGCTTTTAATTTTATTAAAAAGAGGCCCTCACAATTGCATTGCCTACTACATAACTAATTCGCCCCTGTACCTGGTATAAAAATCTAATTACTAATTCTGAAATTACAGAACTACCCCAACAAACTTTATTTACGGCAGTTAAGAGAAATAATTCCTGCTTTTCGGGTCATTCAGCTGGACCTTCTCCACTGACTAGTTTTGCCTGCCTCACAGGACTTATCACACTGGCTGAACCGGGTGCATGCTGAATAAAACGAAAAGCAAGAGTCTTAAAAGAACAATATCGTTATTTGACGGTAAGATGTAATCATCGTTAAGTTAAGAAAAAGAAATTAGAAAAATATTAGATAAGTAGTAGGTATAGTAGAAGTGAAGTCAAGTATAACGTTAAAGTTTTAGTTAAGCCTTCGTACGGGCTACCCCTAGTGGGAGGTATGCCCGTTCTAAATTTAGTTAGTCAAATAGTTCTAGTAATCTAATTTAATAGTGAAATAAAAAAGATAGTTTTTATGGTCTACCGATCTCATGGTCCCAAGAAGATAGTTCCATATGGTATATTTGACCCAGTGACGTCAAATGGCCTATATGTATTCAAAATCTAACGTCACATGGTAGATTTGCCCAAGTGATGTAAAAATGGTCCCTATGTATTTCAAAATCCTACGTCACAATATATTACCGACGAACAATGACATTGTTCGTTTAAGACTCTTGCTATTCGTGTTATTCAGCATGGACCCGGTACGAGACAAGAATGAGACGAGCAACTAAATGTAAATAAATTATCCGAGAGAGAGATAGCTGCTGGGCCTTCCTTGTCTGTCTTCAAGGAAGGCAAACGCAGATGGCGCGTGAGTCGACTTTATCGTTTGCCCGCCATAATTCAAATTATATAGCTGTGCTATTTTTGCCCTTAATGTTAGGTACTTGTTTTTGTTTCCTATTAATATAAAATATTGGGGTTTAGTTCAATAATTACACACACCCTATTAAAAATGTCATTTATTTGGTTTTTATAAAGATTTTTTCTTACAGATAACCATGTCAATATTACCTTAAATTATCTGTTGAAAAGCACAAATTTAATATATACACTGTGATCACTAATAAAAGTCAATATTCAAAGTCCAATTAAGTGTAAAAACCACGAAACACAATAAATCACAGATAATGTAAACAAACTGTCCAAACAAATCGGCCATTGAAAAATATCAAACACAAATATCGATTAACATTTCGGCGTGACTGTCTGCGGCAACGTTATCAAGTTAAAAATATTCGATTCATGGTATATTTTCTTTCTCTTAATTAGATGTGAGCCAAAAAAGACATTAAAGTTTACATGCAGAAATTGTAAACAACTTGGCAACCAGGGCAAAGCGATGATTGCTCCATCTACGATAGCCTGCCATGATGAAAGACAAAGACATATTTATTGGAACTTGCGTTAAACCAGAAAGAGATAAATACAATGGACAAATTGTTAGGACCAATTACTCGTCCCATTGTTGTCTCTGCCCGGTACATCAACTTTAATAAGTCCTGTGAGGCAGGCGATACTAGTCAGTGGAGAGGGTCCAGCTGAATGACACGAAAAGCAGGAATTATTTCTCTTAACTGTCAAAAAGGGAAGAAACTTAAATTTCCTTTAATTTGTACAATAAAAGTAAAGGAATTAAGGAGGTGTAAATTTACCCCTTAACTTGAAAAAATACAAATAATATGTGCGAAAAAACCTTTTTTTTTCTAAAATATATATGTTTTTTTAGCCAAATCAAAACTTTAATCTATAACTGTACAATTGAATATTAATAACACCAATTCTCATGTTTTCTGCTATCAACATACATGTTAACATATGAATAAAAATACCTTATTATTTCATTACAAGCATGCTTTAAAAGAAACAACAACTTTGATATCCATATATGGATATAAGGGTTTAAAAATTACAAAAGACATTGTAGTCTGTATATGTACACATACGACTGAAATGAATTTTCTTTTGTCAAGAAAATTATTTCATGATGATGCATTATATTGTATAATAAATCATTAAAAACATAATTAATTAAACTTCAGAACGATTTTTTTACAATTTAAACAGTGACGGTTCGAAAAAAAATCGCCTAATATATGAGGGAAGTGGATTTACTGGACAGTATGAAAAAATATATTTTTCTTACTTGTTTGCACATACGAAATATAAGAAACAAAATTAAAAAAAACATTTTGCAATAAATAGAGCATTATTTTAATTCAAACAGTTCTATAAAACTAAAAATAACAAAAATAAAACATAAAGTAAAGTCTACACTAAACTCTCATTATAAGACAACGTTTAGAAAATTGTGTTTTATTATAATTATAACTAAAATGATATTAGAATCTTGTATATTATACGTCACTTTAATTGTTAATTTTACTCAAGAATTTAAATGAACATTACGAACCTAGAACAAAGGTTGACCTTTAATACTCTTGTATATAAACGATATATGAGATAGTTTATTAAACAAATTTTAAAAACAGTAATTTGTTCTTTACTTTTTATTTGGTAATTATTTAGTATACGGTTTTCTGCTATTTTAACGATTTTTTAAAATATTTTGACGTACATGTTTTCTATTAGTTGTCCTTAATAATAATATGAAGACTCAGTTATGATTTTTTTATAATAAAAAATATTTTTTTAGCATTTGTCCACTTTTGTTATGGACAATTGGCAACGTTGTATAAATGTTTAATAATAAAAGAGGGATTATAAAAGGTGGTCGGGTTAGTTCTGGTTAGTCAACGTATTTTTTAATCCTTTAATTACACCAGAGACACTTTATGAATCCAATTTGTGTGAATTCTTTCTTTTATTCACTCATAAATAGAATCAGACCTTTCCGAAGTTGCCAAACGCTTTCCATATTTAACAGGATATAACTGATGTTTTTAGTCGTTTTTCTTCGTACTTTTAGTTTATGAATTAACAATTTTATATTTATCATATTTTTTATCTTTATTCTCAAAAATATGTGGAAGAAATGTAATTTTTACTTAATTTTACATGTGATGTTCAGTTTTATTAACTCGTTTTACCAATTTTACCCCGCCCAGCACCCCTTTTCACTCCCTGGTCCCTTAAGTTTGTTTGCTGATATTTTTTTAAACGGAATACTTTGGATGTGCGCCACTTACGTTTTATTTAGAAGAGTGTCTAAAATATGTAAGTATCAATAATTTAAAAAAAATCCGTAAAATAGCAGAAAACCGTTTATTAAACTGTTACCCTTTATTTTAGGCGCTTGGAAAGAAATAAAATGCATTTCAAGCCAAAACTAAGTGATTTCATGGTAGATTTATATCTATTCTGTAATAAACCCATTTGCAAAATAATTTTTCATTTGATTTTAATCAGCTAATTTTTAAAATTGTATGCAAAGTAATAAGAAACGTATTACGTTTATTGGCTCATAAAAAACACTTTTTGTACCTGATTTATTTGGCATTTATTATATGTAATTTGTATTATTTTAAAACTGAAACCGATAAACCCGTTAAATTATATTAACACACATTTTGTATATCGTAGTATTATTCTTATTATCGTTTAAAATCTACATAACTATTTAATTTCCATAAAATCTAATTCCAATGAACATATACGAAGCAAATTGTATACCTACATACATACATCTTGATTTTATTTGAATTTATTTGATCATATCAACTGGTAAGAAAGATAAGACCTTATACCATAATCTAGCAAGATATCACACCTAACAGTGAAAATCTGAAAAAATAAATTTAAACTAATTCTAAAACAAAAACAATATCCCTGGAGAAAACTGCCGTTTAATTCAACTGCTGGACTTTTTGGTAAATTTCAAATCGTTACTCTTGATTTAATGCCCATATTGTAGAAGTACATTCAAAATATTTATTCCCCCATCTTTAAAAATCCGCCATGTTGAGTTTAGAGAGACGTTACTTTATTTTTTAAAATACACTCAGCAAGCCCTTTCATTTGATAACCATACATATTGTGGAAGTGCATTTAAAACAACTAATCCTTAATCTTGGGTGTTCCGTCATATTGGATTTAGAACAGGCGCGGCTCATTCATAAGGTCATTTGGTTAATGACCCACCTAATCCATAATAAAATAATAAAAAAAAATAACAATTAATCCTTACTAAGAAAAAGCACAAATCTATTGTTATGCAAAAACTGCCTTCAAATCTATTATTATGCAAAAACTCCTTTCGCGAGAAACGAGAAAATTCACAAGGTTATAATTTAGTTTGACCAAAATGCATGAAAGCAAAGAAAGGAAGCATATACTCGCAATTAAGCAAGTTATAAAGAGACGTATTATCTTACCACGGTCAATGCCTAGAGGCAACCCCCAATACAATGAGTGAATCAGTGAATGCGTTGTTTATGCGGTTGTTTACATCGGTGCTTTGAAACCTTGATAAATGATTAGAAATAAAAAAAGGAGGTTCCAAAATTCGAAACCCGTTCTGGAACTAAAAACCACCGAAAAAAGGATAGTAGTACTTTAAACCGGTAAAAATAATTGTGATATATGTCAATATGTCTAATCTTAAATCAGAATGTTTTATTAAGTCGCTAAGATCGACGAGAAAACGATGTGTCACAAAATTTAACACACCTGAAAAAAAAGCCACCGGCCGCGCCTTGTTTACAAAGCCATCATATAGCTTACCATGCATTGCCATCCAAATTAAACATACATACATACATAAAGGGGGTTAGGTAAATTAAAGCTTGTAAAAATCGATTATTTTAAACTGTGACTACATTTTTGCGTAAAATCATCAATCAACGAAACACCTCTGTTAATCTATTCTAAAAATGCAATTTTAGGGGAGATGAAGGAAAGTAAACACTGACGATGACCTACCTACATTTTTTATATGCACATTTTTATTTTAATTTAGTTGTAGAGGGGTGCAACTAACCATGGCTGTAGCTCAAAGAAGATGCATTTTAGAACATACATTTATAGGAAAAAAGTCATAATTTTGTTAGGCGTTAAAATTATTTTCTCAGAACTTTTGTACAATCATAAAATATAGCCTATAGCACTCCGAAATAGTGTGGCTTTCTGATTGAGAAAGAATTTTTATAATCGGTTCAGTATTAGCCCTTACAAATAAACAAAGTTACAAACTTTACCTCTATATATTAGTTTAGAGTTTAGATAGAATAGATGAATATCAAAGAAAAAAATCTACTAAAAATAAAGTAACTAAATTTGTTACTTTTTTATTCTTTTTTATATAAAAAAATCCGCACTAACCAGAACTAACCAGAACCACTGTTTGATTATGAAAGGTAGTAGTCCAGAGCCATTATTATAAATATCCGCTGACCTGACATACATATGCCATTATTTTTCTTTAAACGTTTTTGTTTAATTAAAATAAAAATAGCCTATAACACTCCTGAATAGTGTAGCTTTCCGATTTTTATGATCAGTTCAGTATTTCCGAAGATTAGCCCTTAAAAACAAAAAGAAGTTACAAATCTACCTCTTTATAATATTAGTCTAGATAGTATAGATTTAGCAATAGCAAAAACCTATTTCAATACGTTTTAATCGTCATTTTGAAATTATTTTTAAAGTAAAAAGCGGATGTGCACTTTTTATAAAAGTCGTATAGCAGAGCGCTCCCGACAGAATTTAATAAAAATTTAATAAATCGAAGTGATGAGACGTTTAGTTCTATGATATAATTTTTTGTTGCTTTGCTTTTGTGATTTTTTTAATAGAAGCTTCTTCGACCGTATTCTTGTTTTTGTCTTTTTGTGTATTATCTTTTTATTTTTTAAAAATAGGTGCCTTTACTAAATTATACAAGATCGTCCAACAAGAAAGCATATGGTTAGAGGCTTTTGTCGTAAAAAAAAATTAAACAACTTATATACATATATATATATATATACAGGGTTTTTATTTATAATTTGCCACCAACTTTTAATTATAACCAAGAAGGATAAAAAAAACGTCCTGTATAAAAGTTTCATATATTTTCATCTATTGTCTTTTGAGCATTAAAATGAAACAAATTATGTAGTTCTGGTTAGTTAGTTTCCCGGGTTTTGGCGGCGGAAGGAGCTATACGGGCGTTTTTACCTTCGGAGATCAAGAAAAGACTCCCCATGTCATCTAGTATTGTCTCGGAAGTGTATTTCGAGGTTTGGAGTGATTCCTAACTTTTTTTTCCTTAAATCGCACGTGGCAAGTTCGTCTATAGTGGTTGAAAGCACATGCTTGCGACGGAGGGAAAGGGGTTGCCAGCATTTGGTTATATCTGGATTTTTGGTCTGCAGTTTTGTGGCATCTAGATAAAGGTTCTTCTTTTTTTTGTTTAAGCCCTGATATTTCCTGTAGCTCTGAGCCAGACTCTGAAAATGTCCTTTTGCATGTGCTGGCAATATTATATCTGAAGATTTTCGACGCCAATATATTAATAGAAACAAGCAGGAAAGCAATTTTTTTTCGTTTTCTGTAAAAAAAACAACTAGGACAGTGTGCCAAAAGCTTATGGAGGATTCCCACCTGTACATGCACTGGCAGAGGATGTAGAATATAACCAACGATTCATTTCACATAATAGATTTTTGATACCAATTTTAGGCGTTCAACCAATTATAACCACGGTAATAATTGGTGACAACTTTGACGTATAATACATTATTTAAACGTCAACATAACCGATTGGTAAAAACCGTTTTAGAATTGGTTCTTCGCCTAAACTTGATAAGAAATAGGTCGATCATAATAGGCTCTTGGCCAAAATTTCTCAATGGTTAAAAACTATTTTAATTAATAGTAAAAAGGTCACCAAGCCGGAAAAATTAAAATTTTAACAAAATTGTCTTAAGTGTTTTTCCAAATAATTTTTAAAGTTGATTAAAATGTATTCCACAATTTACGAGGTCAAACAACTTCACATGTTGCCAGTGCTTATGTGAAAAGCGCCACATTAAATAAATATGAAAAAAAAGGAAAAAGCAATAGAAAAGGGATGTCGTAGCTTGTATCTTTTGTGAGGTAGGCACACTCCAACTACGTCATTGGTCTATGCGGCGTTTTAAATAATTTCGCGGGAATTTCAGGAAAATTTGAAAAAGAGGAATAAAATCCAATTTATCTACATCGAAAATTTGCTATCTTAGGTGTACATGGCTAAGGGCACATTTTACAAAAATAAAAGATAAGTTTGATGTAACTAGCCCCTCCCCTTGTCTACGCCTCTGCATATACCACAATTATTAAGAGGTAGTCGATAATGTTAACATAAACAAAACATAATTTTCCGTCGGGCATGTAATAGGAAAGCACATGTTTCTAATTAATCTTCCGAGATTAATATTCAGCTTGCGTTTCTGATACTGTGGGCGGTTACATTGTAATTCATGATGAATTATCTAGAGGTGGTGCACGGATTAGTTTTCAGATGTTGTTGTGGATTTGCAACTGTAATAAATGACAATTTATTTATAAAAACACATACTATGTGAATAAATTATGTTAAGGTGACGTATACCCAATCAGCACAGTACGTACATTTTACATCCATTTTACGTCGTTCCGTCCAGGGATCTAAAATGTAGGGCTGGCAAAAATCGGAAAAAAACAAAACCGGTTAACCGGTTTTAAAAAACCGGTTTTGGTTAAAACCGGTTAACCGAATATTTAAAAACCGGTATTAAAAACCGGTATTCAAAACTGGTTTTAAAACCGAAAAACCTAAACCGGTGTTTAAAACCGAAAAACCGAAAACGGTTTTCAAAACCGATACACCGAAATCGGTTTTAAAACCGAAAACCGAAAAACGGTCGTTAAAACCGAAAATCGAAAACGGTTCTCAAAACCGAAAAAGGCTAAACCACAGTTAACAGAAAATCGGAAAGTAATTATTCTCTATTAATCGTTTTTGCGTTGATTACGGATTTGCCCATGAGCTGTGGTGTTAAGTGATAATCATTATTCATCCTAGAATATTCTTAAAAGAAATTTAATAATATAATTTAATAATTAATAAAATGTAAGATTCTAAAAGGTGATGTAAAACTTCCATACATACATACATAATTTATTTTTTCCTCTTTATTTCAAATTGGTATTCTATTTTCGGTGAAAAGTGGTGATTTTTAAATTTTAATTTAGTATATTATTATAGTAAGTTGTAGTATTTAGATAATACTATTTAATTTGCCCTTTTATTTCAAACAATTCTTGAAACATTTTCTTCTAAAATGCGCCGTTTTCTGGTTATTTGCCTGTCTAAGGTTAAATGAACCACCCTGTATAATCTGTAACCAATATCCGATTTTACAGAATCAACGGTTTTTCTTTTTTAAATATAAACCTCAATCAACCAAAAACCTATTAATTGATATTCGAAAAACCGCTTTTCGATTTTGGTCCCATTATCCAAAAAACCATTATTCGAAAACCGATTATCCGAAAAACCGGTATTTGAAAACCGCTTTTTAAAACCGGTTAACCGATATTCGAAAACCGGTTTTTCAAATACCGGTTAACCGGTAGTCGAAAGCGGTTTTCGAATACCGGTTTTCGGTTTTGGCCAAAACCGCGGTTAACCGAAAACCGGTTAACCGGTTAACCGAAAAACGTCTATGTATGTACTTTAAAGTACGTACATAAGACGTACATTTTAGAATCATCTTACGTCTTATGTATGTACTTAAAGTACGTACATAAGACGTACATTCTAGAACCATTTTACGTCTTATGTATGTACTTTAAAGTACATACATAAGACGTTCATTTTAGAACCATTTTACGTCATTACGCCCAGGGATCTAAATTGGACATCTTATGTACGTATATTTAATCTAAATTAAATGAAATTATTTGACAAACTTTTTTAAAACAAGCTTGCCAACCGAGGGGATTCTGGCAAAACAACAGATGTGAATGAGCTTTAAACGATCTTTAACTTTTTGTAGAGAGCAAATATTTTATTTATATTAGTAAGCTCATTCTAACGTTATCTTTAAAATATTTAAAAAAACACTCTATGAAAACCACAACAGAAACCAAACACCCAGCAGTCACGATAAAATTGAGGTTAGGTAGGTGCCAACTGTAAATTTTAAATCCATTAGGTTGGTAGTATTGCCTCAAATATTAAAATTATTAAAAACAAAGCAAGCTTGAATTTCTTTGATATCCAATTTGGTGTTTTACACTGTCAAATTTCTTCAAGGTAAACTTGGTCCCATTTATGTTTTAGGCACCTTTAGAGAATGCTCGGCAACGATAAAAATCCGCCCCCCATTATACTTTAGCATATTTAAAAAAAATATTATTTAGGCTTTAAATTTTAAAATTTTTTCTCTTTTTTTTAGGATATTCTGAAAACTCTTTGACATTAAATATATGAATGATGTATCTTTTAAACAAAGTATTTCTGGACCTATGTTTATGTATATATTTTTTTATCTTTGGACATTCCACGAAGGCTGAAAGCCTAAATACTAACGTACCGTGGGTGTCTTAAGCAGGGTAAGAGAAAGTTCGTTAACACGGGACTTAAAACTTTGAAGATTTGAGGGGAAGGAAAGACCTCCGCGGGCAGCAGGTTCCACAGTCTAGAAACTCTAGGGATAAAAGAACAAACGAAATGGGAAGTTCGGGGCCTGTCCAATTGGACTGTATAGGGATGCATACGTGCGGCACCACGAGTTTCTCTGTTGGGAGCTGCAAGAGGAGGGACTATACTGGATAATTCGTCGGAGCAGAAGCCGTAAAAGTATCTATAGAACAGCGATAGATCTCCCACAGCTCGACGATGGGCAAGAGAAGGAAGTCTTTGAGTAAGTAAAGGATCATTAATAAGACGAACAGCCCTTTTTTGAATGGCATCAAGAATGCTGAGGGTTGTAGGGGATGCCATTCCCCAGACATGAGAACAATATTCCAGAGAGGGTTGAATTTGGAACACATACAAGGTGTATAAATTGGAAGGAGAAAAATACTTTTTGGCTCGGAAAAGAAATCCAAGCTTTTTTGAAGCCGCGGTGGCTATAGATACAATGTGTTTATGCCAGTTAAGGTTATTCTCAAATGTGACGCCCACAAGGTTAAATGTGTCCCCGCTCTGCAAAACCTGGCCACTCATAAGCAAAGGGTGAGTGTTTGATGATTTTTTTCGCGACAAGGAACATGATTGTGTTTCGGATGCATTAAATTGAACGAGATGTTTGGCGCCCCAATCCAATATCAAATTGAGATCCTGTGAAAGAGATATCTGCATCGCCCTGCGTTTGTCTTCCAAGTCGGGTTGAGAGATTGGCTTGGGAACCTTAAAAGTGGAGTGGAGGGTACTATCGTCAGCATAACTATGAATGGGATTGGTTGTGGAAGAAAGAAGGTCGTTGATGTGAAGAAGAAACAAAGTTGGTGCTAGTACTGAACCCTGAGGCACTCCAGCATTAATTTCGTGAAAGCTTGAAGAGTGGCCATCAACAATGACTGATATACGTCGATTAGAAAGATAACTGGAGAGCAAACTTTTTTACATAGAATTAGCTCAGAAATACGCCCTTAAATGTTTTACTCCAATAAGGAAACACCCTGTATAAGAGTAAGTTAAAAAAGTTTTACAATACTTGTGTTAACATACCGATAAACCTTTTTTCTATCCATTATCACAGCATATGTATATTTTATCACGGTACCAACATAGTAATACAAAAATAGAATTAATTTAAATAAGCGTGTATTAAAAATTCAGGACAGCAACGAAATTATCTGTTAAATTTTAAGTTACAACTTATTTGATGGAATTTATCATCACTTTATCATTTTGGGCAATTATTTATTTCCTCGGTCTGCATACGCTTTTAAAATAAAACTGATGGCCTACATAATAAATTAATGATGAGTTAAATAGAAAATAAAATTTATTAAAATATGTATTTTGCTTTGATCTCTTTGGGCACTTTCAAAATAATAAACAATCTGAGAAGGGTAGTGCTCAATGACACAATTTACAGGTAAATAACAGATCTACAGGGTGCCTCTAACAAGTGCTGTAACCCAACGAGACACCTTATATTGTTTTTATCTTTGTGACAGTCTATGAAGGCTTACGCCTAAGTACCACAGTACCGTGGGTGTCGGGTTATTAGATGTTTAACCCAGTTTTTCCCCTGTTTCGTTAACGTTGTCCAAGCGCTGAAACATGCAATTTTTGCATTTCACAGCGCCTTTTAGACTAACGCGGTAGTGCCCAGCACGGATATTTCTTTTTCGCAAATTCAAAAATAAAAATGTTCTGTATTTCTCTTAGCATCAATAGCATCTGGTATAAATTTGGTATGGTCACATGTCTCAGTTTTCGGATAAACTAAATTTGAAAATGTTAAAAAAGTTTCAATTTTTTCCCCTCAGTTATGTGTACCTATTTCAAATTTTAATGACCAAATGTATATCATTTATTAACAAAATAAAATACAGTGATTATATTAAAATAGTTGCCACTTTGTCTTTTGAATGGGACTTTTTTTTCAAATGGAAAAGAGAATTATATAGAACCTCGTTTTATAGCACCTTTAATTCTTTACTTAACGCACTTTGTCTTTTGAATGGGACTTTTTTTCAAATGGAAAGAGAATTATATAGAACCTCATTCTATAGGCCTTTAATTCTTTACTTAAAACCACTTTGTTTTTGAAAATCGGCCCAGCCGTTCCACACTTAGACCCGTTTGAAATTTGGCTTAAATACCGTACAAATTGTGCGGTTTTAATAAAATGGGATTGTTAGTCTAGAATGGCCTTGCCAATTTTTAAAATCAAAGTGGCGTTAGTTAGTGAATTTAAGGACTTTTAAAACGAGGTTCTACATGACCTACATTTCTATTTGCAAAAAATAAGTCGCCAGTGCCCCTTGATACTAGACCACGTGACCAAAGTTATTTTAATGCCAAAAAGTAGCTTAAGTGGCACCATTTTACACAAATTTTAACCGATCTCGATATCTTGACTCATTTAAAAGTTAAGGGAAGAGAACTTTTAAAAACCGCAATATATGTACAAATTGGAGCTAAATTTCAAACGCCTGTAACTCTAGAACGACTGGACCGATTTTTAAACATCAAATGGTGATGAATAGAGAATCGAAAGGCCTTTAAAAGAAAGTGCCACATAACCCCTCTTTCCATTTGAAAAAAAAGTTGCTAGTGTCTTCTAAACCAAAATTATTTTTATGTCAAATAGTAGTGTAAGTAACACCTTTTTTCCCTTTACCCACCCCATCTTAATAACTTGTCCCATTTAAAAGATAAAGGGGGAGGCTCTTTTAAGATTCTCACTGTATATATCACTAAAGGTGGTAGTAAGATATTTTTTCGTTTACACAGCCGACTAAGCTAACAATTTTCTCGAAAACCGTTTGTTTTATCACAAAAATGCAAAAGAACAAATATTTGAATTTTTCTGAGGCCATTATGCTGGTGTTAAAATTGATCTTACACATAAAATTTTGGTCATCAACAGGCTTTTACCCCATTAATACCCCCTATGGTGGAAGAATCTTTAATAAATCAATGGGTTTTTACCTTTTTGATACATACAATAAATAGAACGTTTTAACTGATAGGGATGTGCAACTTTTCGTAAGATTTGATGTAAGAATTTTGCCACAGTTTATTTTCCCAATTTGCGATGATTGCAGGTTGGAGGGGTTTTTGTTTCCAGTTTATGGGATCTTAAAAATGAGCTTCTAAAATATTTGTACTGAATTTTAAAACGCCCTGTATTCATATAATAACAATATTGAACTGCACATTTTACTGCCCACCCTCTAAATTTCTCTGCCGGATATCGCCCAATTTAAAAAAAAAGCTAGCGTCGCCACTGTTTACATGAAAAAATACCAAACAGTTTAAATTGTTAAGTGGGAGGTCCTGACTTTAGACAAGCAGACAAGACAAGTAATATTAATACATACTTTTTCGAAATAAAAAGCAATTCTATATAAAGATCGTTAATCTTAATATTTCGCAAGTGTCTAATGAAATTAAAAGTTAGCACCAGTTTAACAAGCTGTAAATCTTCGAAACGACACTTAAAAATTCTTTTTGGAAAATTTAATTCCGCCTGAATCTGTTTACAAAACAAACGGACTCGTAAATTTTATAAAGCAGAAGACTTTGGAATGATTCTCAAAATAATTGGCCCCATAATTGTTTTTTAAATTCGTGTTCTCGTAAATTTATCCGTTCTTCAGAACACTTTCCATTAATTTATTTTGTTGTTCCTTAGAAAAAGATATTTTCTAATTTAAATTCGAATAGAAAATTTATTTGTGACACAACGACATGGTTTTTAAATATATATTTATACAGTGTGTCCCTAAATCATATACAGGGTGTTTCCTAATACGCAAGAAAACATGCCAAGTAAATTGTGAAGTCAAAAATACACAGAAATATATATTTGTTTATCGTTTTAAAAACTGGCATCTAAACTGCATTGATAAATACGTTGGTTACATATACGAAAATACCAGTTTATGTTAAAAGAGTCACTTGTCACTACCAAACAATTGAGTAAATAGACAAAAAAATATCCCAAGCAAATTGTGAAGTCAAAAAATACACCGAAATATTTTTTTATTAATAGTGTTTAAAATTGGCAGCTACAGTGCATTGATAAAAACGTTAGTTACATATACGAAAAATACCAGTTTATGATAAAAGAGTCACTCGTCACTACCAAGCAATTAAGGTAATAGGCAAGAAAATATCCCAAGTAAATTATGAAGTCAAAAAATACACAAAAATATTTTTTATTTATAGTTTTAAAAATTAGCAGCTACACTGAATTGATAAATACGTTAGTTGCATATACGAAAAATCCCAATTTATGATAAAAGAGTAACTTATCACTACAAACAATTGAGTGAATACGCAAGCAAACAACCCAAGTAATACGTGAAGTAAAAAAACAAACAAAAACACTTTTTTATTTATAATTTTAAAAATTAGCAGCTACACTGCATTGATAAATACGTTAGTTACATATAATAAAAATACCAGTATATGTTAAAAGAGTCACTTGTCACTAGCAAACAATGGAGTGAATACGTAAGAAAACAACCCAAGTTATTTATGAAGTCAAAAAATAAACAGAAATAATTTTTTATTTATAGTTTTAAAAATTGGCAGCTACACTGCATTGATAAATACGTTAGTTACATATACGAAAAATACCAGTTTATGTTAAATGGGTCACTTGTCACTACCAAACAATTGAGTGATACGCCAGTAAACAACCCAGGTAAAAAAAAAACCAGTTTAAAAAGCTGTAAATCTTCGAGAACGACACTTAAAAATTCTTTTTGGAAAATTTAATTCCGCCTGAATCTGTTTACAAAACAAACGGACTCGTAAATTTTATAAAGCAGAAGACTTTGGAATGATTCTCAAAATAATTGGCCCCATAATTGTTTTTTAAATTTGTGTTCTCGTAAATTTATCCGTTCTTCAGAACACTTTCCATTAATTTATTTTGTTGTTCTTAGAAAAAGATATTTTCTAATTTAAATTCGAATAGAAAATTTATTTGTGACACAACGACATGGTTTTTAAATATATATTTATACAGTGTGTCCCTAAATCATATACAGGGTGTTTCCTAATACGCAAGAAAACATCCCAAGTAAATTGTGAAGTCAAAAAATACACAGAAATATATATTTGTTTATCGTTTTAAAAACTGGCATCTAAACTGCATTGATAAATACGTTGGTTACATATACGAAAATACCAGTTTATGTTAAAAGAGTCACTTGTCACTACCAAACAATTGAGTAAATAGACAAAAAATATCCCAAGCAAATTGTGAAGTCAAAAAATACACCGAAATATTTTTTATTAATAGTGTTTAAAATTGGCAGCTACAGTGCATTGATAAAAACGTTAGTTACATATACGAAAAATACCAGTTTATGATAAAAGAGTCACTCGTCACTACCAAGCAATTAAGGTAATAGGCAAGAAAATATCCCAAGTAAATTATGAAGTCAAAAAATACACAAAAATATTTTTTTATTTATAGTTTTAAAAATTAGCAGCTACACTGAATTGATAAATACGTTAGTTGCATATACGAAAAATACCAATTTATGATAAAAGAGTAACTTATCACTACAAACAATTGAGTGAATACGCAAGCAAACAACCCAAGTAATACATGAAGTCAAAAAACAAACAAAAATACTTTTTTATTTATAATTTTAAAAATTAGCAGCTACACTGCATTGATAAATACGTTAGTTACATATACGAAAAATACCAGTTTATGTTAAATGAGTCACTTGTCACTACCAAACAATTGAGTGATACGCCAGTAAACAACCCAGGTAAAAAAACACAGTTTAAAAAGCTGTAAATCTTCGAGAACGACACTTAAAAATTCTTTTTGGAAAATTTAATTCCGCCTGAATCTGTTTACAAAACAAACGGACTCGTAAATTTTATAAAGCAGAAGACTTTGGAATGATTCTCAAAATAATTGGCCCCATAATTGTTTTTTAAATTTGTGTTCTCGTAAATTTATCCGTTCTTCAGAACACTTTCCATTAATTTATTTTGTTGTTCTTAGAAAAAGATATTTTCTAATTTAAATTCGAATAGAAAATTTATTTGTGACACAACGACATGGTTTTTAAATATATATTTATACAGTGTGTCCCTAAATCATATACAGGGTGTTTCCTAATACGCAAGAAAACATGCCAAGTAAATTGTGAAGTCAAAAAATACACAGAAATATATATTTGTTTATCGTTTTAAAAACTGGCATCTAAACTGCATTGATAAATACGTTAGTTACATATACGAAAATACCAGTTTATGTTAAAAGAGTCACTTGTCACTACCAAACAATTGAGTAAATAGACAAAAAATATCCCAAGCAAATTGTGAAGTCAAAAAATACACCGAAATATTTTTTATTAATAGTGTTTAAAATTGGCAGCTACAGTGCATTGATAAAAACGTTAGTTACATATACGAAAAATACCAGTTTATGATAAAAGAGTCACTCGTCACTACTCAAGCAATTAAGGTAATAGGCAAGAAAATATCCCAAGTAAATTATGAAGTCAAAAAATACACAAAAATATTTTTTTATTTATAGTTTTAAAAATTAGCAGCTACACATGAATTGATAAATACGTTAGTTGCATATACGAAAAATCCCAATTTATGATAAAAGAGTAACTTATCACTACAAACAATTGAGTGAATACGCAAGCAAACAACCCAAGTAATACGTGAAGTCAAAAAACAAACAAAAATACTTTTTTATTTATAATTTTAAAAATTAGCAGCTACACTGCATTGATAAATACGTTAGTTACATATAATAAAAATACCAGTATATGTTAAAAGAGTCACTTGTCACTAGCAAACAATGGAGTGAATACGTAAGAAAACAACCCAAGTTATTTATGAAGTCAAAAAATAAACAGAAATAATTTTTTATTTATAGTTTTAAAAATTGGCAGCTACACTGCATTGATAAATACGTTAGTTACATATACGAAAAATACCAGTTTATGATTAAAAGAGTCACTCGTCACTACCAAGCAATTGAGGTGATAGGCCAGTAAACATATCCCAAGTAAATTATGAAGTCAAAAATACACAAAAATATTTTTTATTTATAGTTTTAAAAATTAGCAGCTACACTGAATTGATAAATACGTTAGTTGCATATACGGAAAATCCCAAATTTATGATAAAAGAGTAACTTATCACTACAAACAATTGAGTGAATACGCAAGCAAACAACCCAAGTAATACATGAAGTCAAAAAACAAACGAAAACACTTCTTTATTTATAATTTTAAAAAATTAGCAGCTACACTGCATTGATAAATACGTTAGTTACATATAATAAAAATACCAGTATATGTAAAAAGAGTCACTTGTCACTAGCAAACAATGGAGTGAATACGTAAGAAAACAACCCAAGTTATTTATGAAGTCAAAAAATAAACAGAAATAATTTTTTATTTATAGTTTTAAAAATTGGCAGCTACACTGCATTGATAAATACGTTAGTTACATATACGAAAAATACCAGTTTATGTTAAATGGGTCACTTGTCACTACCAAACAATTGAGTGATACGCCAGTAAACAACCCAGGTAAAAAAAAAAAAAAACAGTTTAAAAAGCTGTAAATCTTTGAGAAGACACTTAAAAATTCTTTTGGAAAATTTAATTCCGCCTGAATCTGTTTACAAAACAAACGGACTCGTAAATTTTATAAAGCAGAAGACTTTGGAATGATTCTCAAAATAATTGGCCCCATAATTGTTTTTTAAATTTGTGTTCTCGTAAATTTATCCGTTCTTCAGAACAGTTTCCATTAATTTATTTTGTTGTTCTTAGAAAAAGATATTTTCTAATTTAAATTCGAATAGAAAATTTATTTGTGACACAACGACATGGTTTTTAAATATATATTTATACAGTGTGTCCCTAAATCATATACAGGGTTTTCCTAATACGCAAGAAAACATCCCAAGTAAATTGTGAAGTCAAAAAAATACACTGAAATATTTTTTTATTTATAGTGTTTAAAATTGGCAGCTACAGTGCATTGATAAATACGTTAGTTACATATACGAAAAATACCAGTTTATGATAAAAGAGTCACTCGTCACTACCAAGCAATTAAGGTAATAGACAAGAAAATATCCCAAGAAAATTATGAAGTCAAAATATACACAAAAATATTTTTTATTTATAGTTTTAAAAATTGGCAGCTACACTGAATTGATAAATACGTTAGTTGCATATACGAAAAATACCAATTTATGATAAAAGAGTAACTTATCACTACAAACAATTGAGTGAATACGCAAGCAAACAACCCAAGTAATACATGAAGTCAAAAAACAAACAAAAATATTTTTTTATTTATAATTTTAAAAATTAGCAGCTACACTGCATTGATAAATGCGTTAGCTACATATAATAAAAATACCAGTATATGCTAAAAGAGTCACTTGTCACTAGCAAACAATGGAGTGAATACGTAAGAAAACAACCCAAGTTAATTATAAAGTCAAAAAATACATAGAATTTTTTTTTATTTATAGTTTTAAGAATTGGCAGCTACACTGCATTGATAAATACGTTAGTTACATATACGAAAAATACCAGTTTATGTTAAAAGAGTCACTTGTCGCTACCAAACAATTGAGTGAATATGCCAGTAAACAACTCAAGTAAATCAAGAAGTCAAAAAATACACATGCAACGTAAAACAGTTTAAAAAGCTGCAAATCTTTTAGACGATACTTAAAATTTCTTTATGGAAAATTTAATTCCCTGTGAATATGTTTAAAAAACAAACGGACTCGTAAATTTTTAAGAAGCAGAAGACTTTGGATTGATGCTAGAAATATTTGGCCCCATAATTGTTTTTTTTTTTACGCAAAAATGTGTTTTTTTATTTCTATATTTTAAAATTGGCTTACCCAAGGCATTGATAAATACGTTAGTTGCATATACAAAAAATTCCAGTTTATGTTAAAAGAGTCACTTATCACTACTAATTAAGTGAATACGCTAGCAAACAACCCAAGTAAACCAAGAAGTCAAAAAGTACGCAAAAATATATATTTTTTTAATTCTATTTTTTTAAAATGGCTTACCCAAGGCATTGATAAATACGTTAGTTGTATATACGAAAAATACCGGTTTATGTTAAAAGAGTTACTTATTTATCACTACCAATTGAGTGAATACGCTAGCAAACAACCCAAGTAAATCAAGAAGTCAAAAAGTACGCAATTTTTTTTTTTTTATTTCTATTTTTTAAAATTATTGGCTTACCCAAGGCATTGGTAAATACGTTAGTTGCATATACGAAAAATACCAGTTTATGTTAAAAGAGTTACTTATCACTACCAATTGAGTGAATACGCAAGCAAACAACCCAAGTAAATCAAGGAGTCAAAAAATGCACATGCAACGTGAGACTACGTACAAACGGAAAAGCTAAGACAATGATAAAATGCTGCCAATTCTGTTGGTGACAACACAATGGGCAATGCATCGTAGGCTAATGTAGCCGTAGGGTAGACTTGGCGGTAAAATAACTACTTCGTTTAACATGAAATGTTAACAGATTTTTCTATGTGCCTTGAGGCCTCTATTTTATTATGTCACACCCAGTCGTACATATATCTACGTTTCTTTTTATTGTTTCTAGAACTAATGGTTTATACAGTGCAATAAAACTTAAATCGGCACTGTTGCTAACTTCATTAATATACAGATACGAGTTCTGGTAAATGGAAAAAATGTAAAAGTTTATGTAATGGAACACCCTGTATATTTTATCGGCATTCGAAAGATCCGTCAAAGAGCTTTAAAAAAATTGACATGTGAAATATTCAATTAAATTTCAATTAGTTTCGGAAATATACTTACGGTCAGATACTTCAAAACTTTAATAGTCAACTAGTATAGCATTTTTTAAATGAAAAATCCTGTATATTATTGCATCAGCATTAAAAAGATATTTTAAAGAGCTTTGGGAGACAACCACATAATATTTCTTATAGTATTGGACATCCAATGGTATAGAAGCCCAAGAGGGGATTTCGGGAAATACTAAAGCGCGTCAGATTAATATACCGGAGGATACCTTGTACCCGGTTAAGTGCCTTCACCAAATATGAGCCCTGTATACAGGGCCGATCACAAAAAACAAAAATATATCTATCAGAAATTGTCAAGCGCGTCAGATTAAGATAGGGCAGGTTAATTACATGCTAAACAGTGTATATTCCACTAATCTGACAATTTGAGAGTGACGTAAAGGAAACAAGATCAAGAAAATAATTTAGGGATAACGAAAAATATATAATTCGAACGATTTCTACAAGCCGAAATAATAGTATTATTTTTTGACATATTTAAAAGGCTATAGCCACTTCCCCAACCGATGAACAATCAATACATAACATTTATTATCAATATATAACATTTTTTTCTTCGTATTTACTAAGGCCGCTTTCAGACGGGCGACTTTTTGCAGTCGAAGTTGACTACAAAAATATCGGCGTCTTATGTCTGTAGTTGTAACTAACGTGTAGTCAGTCGACAGGATCGGCGACAATCAGCGGCTAAAGTTCGGTTGCAGTCGAGAAAACGCCCGTATGAAAAGGAATCGCGTTTTCCATGGTTGTGACATGGCAACTGCAAGTAGCGACAATCAACCACAAAACGATCGACTTTTTGCGGTCAACTTCGACTGCAAAAAGTCGCCCGTCTGAAAGCGGCCTAAGCTTGCAACCCAATAGGTCTCTATGACGCTCAAATAAATCCACTTTTAACATTGTGGGCTCACAACTACAAATACCAGATCAGATAAATAATATAACCCATAGGCAATCTAAAGAAAAGAGACGGTCTAACGTGAATACCATGGCGCGCTTGTGGCGGCTTCGGTTGTATCGGCGAGCGTCGATCTCCGGAGTTAAGCAGTGGAATGCGCGCCCATAATTTGGATGGGTGTCCGGCGACAGCGGTGTTTTGGGCAGCGGCACACGGTGTTTCTGCTCGGGGATGCGGACCGAGCAACAACCATCCAAGTTATGGAATGAATGGTGTGTGAATGAGAAGGAGTAGGGGTCAAGGTACGATAAGCCTTCAGGCTGCAGTGCACCACCTAGGGGGCGGTCGTCGGACCTGGGTGGGATGACCCCGAAAGGGTGAAAAAAAAAAAAAAAAAAAAAAACGTGAATACCGGCATGGAAACATTTCGTTTTGGATGATTTACGTACATCCTTTGTTGTTGCTTTACTCGCCGATATACTTTTAGCTATTGCTTATACAGTATAAAAATTGTGATTAATTTCAATTAAATCTACTAATACATATCCAGCTTTAAGCACTACGCTTAGTGACGTAGATAAAATAGAGGGTCATATTTCCAAAACTATAAGAGAAGGAGATAGACATATCAAATGTATTTTCTTAAAGATTTTTAAAATATGTATACGATTAAAATGGTAATCCCCATAGAAGTTAGGACAATAAAAATTAGCTATCACAAAGTTACAAAAAGAATAAATCAACAAAGCTATAGGTTATTTATAATAATATCCAATATTTTTAAAAAAGTAATCTGGACTTTCTGCAACTATTCTTTTGTATGTATCGTATAGCTTTGTTGCAGTATCTTTTTTACCCTTGTATATAACAAATTATCATTGTCACATAATACTCCTCATTGCCGTGCAGTCCAGTTTTCAGTTATTTTTTAAAAAACCCGTAATTTATGTCACATTTTTTAAGAGGGAGAGTTTAAATTTTAAAAATATAAAACAGGGATAATATAAACAAATAATTATATAACAAAGTTTTTTTTTTAATATTTAACACACAGTAGTTCAAAAACTAAGACGTTTAGGACATATGTTTATATGAAGTTTTTTCTTATTTTCTGCTGTAGAATCGCCCCGTAAAGTTTGTCGGTTGAGTTACAGGACACCCTGTATGTATGCAGGTAATTTGATTGAAATTAATGAAAATTTTGATGTCGATTGGTGCCTAAACGGTGGGGTTTATCGACTTTAATAAAGAGTACCTTATTTTTAAGTTTTTGATTGTCTATATAATGGAGCCCTCAGCTTTACAATATCTCTCAAAATAAAAAGTTATGATGTAAATAAATTTTAAGTTTTAGGTAAAGTGCCCTCTGGCCGTATTTCAAAAAGTACTTTTGTCTTAAAATTTTAGAATCTGCAAAGCTCGAAGTGTGTACCAAATATTAACTGGATTGGTTAAAAAATAAATGCAATATGGCGAAAAAACCAAAATAAAAATTGAACTTTGACGGCTTGTAACACGAAAACGAATGACATTTTGAAAAAATGTAAATGAAGCTCTACCCTTATTTTGTCAAGTAGAATCTCCTCCTTAAGTTTCGTGATTGATTTTTGAATCACTCTGTATATATAAAAAAATTCTAATGGAGCGTCACAACACAAAGGCGAAAATATGACAAAAAACCTGAAAAAAATCCATGGTTTTCGGCGAAATTCGCATCTCGATAACATTATATGTCTTATTATTCGCGATCAAAACGGGTCCGACCACCCTGTATCTACAAAAGTAGCTAAGCATACTGTACGTGTGATGTACCTTATAGAAATTTAAAAATTATTCTTCATATTAAGATTGCCATATTTTTGACATCATTAAAGATAGGCAATAAATATAATAATTTTTTAACTCCTTGAAAGACCTTTGATACAATATACAGGGTGATCAATAAAAAAACTTGTTTTTTTTTGCCGCACCTTGTATACTTGACACTCGGTAGATATGTAAAACGTTGTTTTTAGAAAACACATGTTTTGGTTATGTTTATGTTATCATAGCCTTCCCCAAGACCTACTTATGGATACTGATACTACTGATAAGGGTCATACCAAGTTTAAAAAACATACAAATCACTCAAGCCCATAATATCACAGGCCACAGTAGATTATCCACCCCTGCACTTTTCAGATAAAACAGTAAATTACTATATAACAAGCCCAGAATCTCTAAAATACACAAGATAACTTATTTTTTAGGCTGTTAGTCAAACCGAATACGGTAAAACTTGAAAAATTGCCTAATATTAAGCCAAAGGCCAGCCATTTATGTTTTATTTATGGCGATTTTCAAAACTGTTTATGTGAAAGAGATATCTGCATCGCCCTGCGTTTGCTTTCCAAGTCGGTTTTGAGTTATGTAGGAGTCAAAAAGTGGCACAAAGTGGTTTTAAACCAATGTATACCATCAGAAAACATCATCTTTTAAAATATTTAATTACTTTCTTTAAATAGGTCGTTTTGTAAAGATATTAATGTCCTGTATAAATATGTACTTTTGTTATTGGGAGTAACTAGTCAAAGTAGTAAAAGTTTTCTTATCTTTATACGATGATTATTGAAATATTTTAAGGGACCTAAAAATATTGTTCAGTAATTTCCGGTACACACCGGTATATATTGTCAACAAACAAACATAAACAAGTGAGTAAATCTACGTCAAGTAAAAGATATTTATATAGTAGGAATTTTGGATGGAACAATATCGTTTTCTGTTTAATGCCCCTGAGCGGCCAAAAGGTCTCAAAATGGTCCATTTCTCCTGAAAGTAATAAGTATATTTTTGTGGTTTCGCATAGGGAGAAAATTTTGTTGTAAGATTGAAGGACTTAACTCAACTTCTTATTATTATGGAAGCTTTATTTTTTATTTGGCCTAATGATTTATTTTTGTTTGTGTTTTTTTACAAAATGTTATTTATCACCTTATAAAAACAATGGTGGTTGTTTTCTTATCAGAAGCCACAACGACTTTAGTGGTTTTTGGCATATAAAACTGGCGCTCATAATGAGGATGAGTATTTGATGACTCTTTCGCGACAAGGAACATGATTGTTTTAGATGCATTAAGAGAAATCCAAGCTTTTTTGAAGCTGGCGATTTTTTAAATCTGTCTCTTGTTGCAGACTACAGCTGAGTGGTAACTTTTAAATGAACACCTGCATATTAAAGGATATGTGCAGATTATTTGATATAAAAACTGTCTTGGTGACATGAAATATGTTTTTTAACATGAACCCCAATTATTTAAGAGGCCTACTAAACTCCTGGAAAAAGATACAGGACCATTTATTTTTGTAGGATAAACCTAGCACAAATGAGATATTACAGGTAAAAATAGCCTAATACGGAGCTAAAAAGCCTACTTCCAGTCGTACTTTATTCAGATAGCAATTTTGCCGTCTGAGACTAGTGGCTTCTAGTGTTCTCTGCCTGAAAATGGTCCGGGAAAGGTTCGAAATGGGTTTACTCTTCACTTAAAAGCAATAAAGATAGTTAACGTTTCAGTATAAAATATGGCCATAATTTCAGGCCTTGGACCTCGACAGTGGCGTGTTGTTGTTTAGATGAAAGGGTTTAATTGTAACATGTAACACTCTTAAAAGCGGTAAACAAATGTCATTTATAATTAGAAAGTCACATTTCACTGAGTTTAAATTAGGCACGAGTATGTATTTATTGTTATTTATTTACATATACATTGTATCTACAGCTTTTGCCCGACACACATGATACCACCTAGTCTAGGGAACAATACAAATCATAGAAAGAATATGTAGATAGATCTTTAAAAATATGTGTCATATACCTAACTATTATTATCACTGCAAAACTAAGTCAATTATACTACTATACTACACAAAGTCGATTGATGAGATAAGGTCACGACATTCGCCATATTGGCTAGCGCGGCTGTGACGTCAAGTCGGGCCATTTTCGGCCATGTTTGATTTTAGGCAGATCAGTGGCGTAGAATTAAGGAGAAAACAAAAAAGAACTGTATGTTGTAAACAAAATTTATTGGATTATTTTAATAGGCATAACTTAAAACAAAAACATAAATGTGGTTTAAATGTTGAAAATTAAAAATTATCAAAGCGACGACAGGACGATGAGGTACCTGGCAGAGCAAAACATTTTCCATGGTTCCGTAAGTCAAAAACCATTTTAAAAACTTTGTATACAGGGTGTCCGCTAATGAATGGTACACAGAAAAACCACAGATTCCTTATGCCAAAATATTAAAGATTTAACCAAACATGACCTAAAATCCAAAAGTTTATAATAAGGAAGATACGTCATAGTAAAAAGAAAAAGTAAATTTATTTCGATAATTGTTCCCTCCTTTTAAATATCTTAATACGGTATCTAGAGGTTTTTAAACATTAGCTTTTCAGATCGAATATTAATTTTTGTGTGTAGACTAGAGGGCGATGGGTACACTATTTAGAAATTCCTCTAAAACTACCCAATTTTTTGTTACTACTCTTGTATGTATGTAAACTAGTAAGCTTGTAAGTTTTTAAGGTATTCACGTTTTAGTTGTTCAGTGCACCCGAAAGTATGTACCTTCAATAACATCGTATTAGCTATAATTACAACTGCGCAGATATAAATAGCTGATATCTATAAACTCCTGGATACCGAGTTTTATTAAAATGTTTAAAACATATCAGAAATTATCGAAATGCATGAATAAAAAATATTTATATCCCTTTAACACCCCGTATCTTCCTTATCATTAACTTTTGGATATAGGTATGTTTGTTTAAATCCTAAAATGGGTATTTTCGTATAAGAAATCTGTGGTTCTTCTGTGTACCATTAATTAGCGGACACTCATCTGTATCATATGTATATAAAAACACGAATGACTGAAAACTATTCGACTAAACACTATCTCTAAAATAAAAACGAGTCCGGAACCAATAACATGAAGTATCTAAACTAACCAAAAACATTAACTGGAAATCCTTGCAAAATATACAACCAAAATGAAATGGTATAAATTTCCACAGTTTTTACCAAACAAAGCTTCGACAAGGCACGACTCTGTCATCAGCTGATAATGCGTTTCAACTTTGAACAGAACTACTCAACCGAAATCGTAATTCTCACACCCTCCACGTCCCTGACAAAAGCTATCACCGGTCCTTATGTCTAAACCCCTTCTCAACTCTACACTAATAAAATAGAACTATTATTTACAAAACTAAATACAGAATATCAGACAATTGCTTGTGACAAGTAGAGTTTTTCCTCCAACAATTTTTATAAATTGATTTAGGTTGGTGTTATCAACATCTAAATCACTCATATATTCATTAAATAAGGCGCACATGCGGTAAATTGGAGAATTTTTATATGTATTTATCCTTGGAAAGTCCAAATAGAAAACTCTTTTTGTCTGGTATTGCTATATTTTATGGAAAATGGAAGTTTTGCTAATAATTCAGAGGAATTAATTTTATTACTTAATAATTTAAACAAATAAACTAGACACATCTTTATCCGTCTGTTTTCTAATGATAATCTATGAAAAAGATCTAATAAGGCCAAATGGTTGTACCCTTGATTAGGATAGAAACCAAACTTTTTAAAAAATAAGTACTTTAAAAAATTTTCTTTGCACTCTTTCAATAGATTTATTCCATATGTCATATTGCGGAGACCACACAATACTTCCATACTCCAATTTTGGTAATACTAAACTGTCAAATAATTTAAGACAAACATCAACACTAAAACACTTAGTGGTCCTGACAATGAACCCCATCATCCTGTGTGCATCAGTTATTCTCGTGGTAATATGTTCTGTGAAACTTAAAGAGCTATCAAATAAAACTCCCAAATCTTTCTGAGATGAAGTTTGGGACAATTCAGTATCACATATATTATAATTAAAATTGATTATGTTCTTATTTAAAGTAAAAGACATTTTAGCACATTTTTCCAAATTAAAATTAAAGCCATTTGTATTACACCATTCAAACACAATATCCAAATCCTGTTGCAAAGTCATACAGTCACTATCACTACAGATTTCTAAAAACAATTTAAAATCATCAACAAATAACAACTTTTGAGAATTCTTAACAACATCACATATACCATTTATAGCTATAACAAAAAGGAGCGGACCAAGGTTCGATCCTTGAGGAACTCCTGATGGACACCTATACAAATTAGACCTAGCTCCTTTTATTTCTACGTATTGTTGACGATTAGACAAATATGATTTTATCAAGTTAACCAAGCCATCGGTTACATTCATATTCAGTAAAGCTTGAATTATAGTACTATGTCTCACTCTGTCAAACGCCTTGGCCATATCGGTGTAAATAACATCTATTTGTTTCTTATTATTGAGTGCTTCATGTATATATTGTGAGAATATTATAAGATTAGTTCAGGTGGATTTTTTGTGGAAGACAGCCATGTTGACTTTCAGAAATATAAAAATTTGACTTCTTCATAAAGCCTATCAAAAATAACAATTTCAAACACCTTGGGTACGGAGCTTACTACAGCTATATAGGACGGTAATTTACAATCTCCCGTCGAACTCCACCTTTAAGAACTGGAATGACCTTTGTGTTTCGCCACACTGTAGGAAACGTGTTATAATTTGTTTAAATTTTACACAGCAACATAAAAGTCTTAACTACTTTTACCCCTTAGCCTCTATTCATCCCACAGTGAAATAAATATGCCGACAAAGAAAAAGCAATAGAAAAGGGATGTCGTAGCTTATGTCTTTTATGACGTAGGTACATGTCCAAACTACGTCATCGGTCTAATACGGCGTTTTAAATGATTTCGCGGGCATTTCCACAAAAGCACAACATTGCCGGCGTTATTACCCAAAAAATTTTCGCTTCGGGAAAATTAAAAAAAAAAGGAATTGAGTCCCATTCATCTACATCGGAAATTTGCTACCACTTAAGTATACTAAGGGCATATTTATTTAAAACAAATCAACATAAATTATTCCATGGACTCTTCCAGTTTGACTTCTCCCTTAGGTTATGCCCATATACACCGTCTTTAAGAAATCGAAATCAATTGTATTAAATAGTTTAAACTACATACGGAAAGTTTCGGTCTTAACAATTATAGTTTCCCCGAGAGCGGACATAAGGTACAGTTTAAAGGACCAATAATTTTAAGTTAACCCTTAAGAGCGTTTTCATTAATACTGTTTCTTGGAACTGAGCACGTAGTGCCTTGAGAGGCATTTTAAACTTCTGAGGTTATACTAGGTGTTCGGAAAATGCGTTAGGAAATTAAAAGGGGTCATTCTGCAATAAAAAAACTAACCAAGTCCTTTCACAAAATGTCCAAATCTTTCTGGTTACCAAGTTACAGGAGTTAAAAGTTCAATTTTTATTTTTGTTTTTGCCATATTGCATTTATTTTTTACCAACCTAGTTGACATTTTGCACACAAATCGAGCTTTCCAGATTTTAAAATTTTAAGATAAAAGTACTTTTTTTAATACCGCCAGAGGGCACTTTACCTCAAACTTAAAATTTATTTACATCATAACTTTTTTATTTTGACTGATATCGCAAAGCTGGGGGTGCCATTTTATAGAAAATCGAAAATTTAAAAAATAAGGTACTTTTTATTAAAGTCGATAAACCCTACCGTTTAGGGACCAATCGGCATCAAAGTTTTCATCAATTTCAATCAAATTACCTACAAACATACAGGGTGTCCAGTAAGTAAACCAAAAATTTTACGGTGCAATTCTACAATGAAAAATAAGAAACAAACTTCATATGAACATATTTCCTACGTGTCTTAGTTTTTGAATTACGGGGTGTACGCAGTTTGGGGTGGAGGCAGTTGAAAAAGTAAGACGTCTAGGACATATGTTTATAAAAAGCTTTTTCTTATTTCAAATTGTAGAATCACCCCTGAAAGTTTTCGGCTGAGTTACTGGTCACCCTGTATGTATGTAGGTAATTTGATTGAAATTGATGAAAACTTTGATGTCTATTGGTGCCTAAACGGTGAGGTTTATCGACTTTAATAAAGAGTACCTTATTTTTTAGGTTTTTGATTGTCTATAAAATGGCGCTCCCAGCTTTGCGATATCTGTCAAGATAAAAAGTTATGATGAAAATAAATTTTAAATTTCAGGTAAAGTGCCCTCTCGCGGTATTAAAGAAAAGTACTATTCTCTTAAAATTTTAGAATCTGTAAAAGCTTGATTGGTTAAAAATAAATGCAATATGGCGAAAACGAAAATAAAAATTGAACTTTTAACCCCTGTAACTTGGTAACCAGAAAGATTTCGACATTTTGTCAAAAGACTTACTATACCCAGTTTCGTTGCAAGAGAGAAGTAATAAATCATTTAATTTTATGGCAATTCGCTTTCTGTGTTAGTCCAAGTATAAATATTTTCTTCAATTCTACCTGTAATGTACTGATAAGGCATTATAATTTTAGGCCGGCAGACTCCGTTCTAATATTCGTCAACCTCTTGGGTTAAATACAAAGGAATAACAGATGTTTACCTGTATTTACGTGGGAATAATGTGATAAAAACCTTGACAGTGGCGGTGCGCTTGATTTATTTTGAGAACTTACCCTTTTTAAACAGTTTAGGTAAAATGAAAATCTTGTTTCTTTTATATGTGTAAAAAAATTATTTTAAAATTTATAGTATATCAATATTGTACAGTTGGTATAATTATATTTAATAATAACCATTTTAATAATACACATTAAAAATGCATAGTCAAAAATAATTATTTAAAATATAATCTATACCTAATTAAATATGCTACATAATTTACATCTAGTTATTCACATTCTTCCATATCTGACATACTATCACTACTTGAGTCATATATGAGTCTACTTGTATAATAATTAGAGGTTCAACAGTTGTATCTACTATTATATCCAAAGACCACATTTTATTTTCTCACTTCTAATACATGTTCGACACATTTTTCCAGTTTTCTGGGGAAACATTAGATATGGCAATTTGAAATAGTTGTTTTTATATCTACTAGTTTAAACGTAGTATTATGTCTGGCTACTTCACCTTTCACTTGTGCCCATCGCTTTTTTGGTGGAATTATACCTCCCTCTTTTTCTTGTTTAAAAATTCTGTAAATTGTCGCTTTTTCCACCCCAGTCATCAACGCACATTTTTGAACACAATCGTCCACACTTAAATTAGAGTTTTGATCATTTCTAATACAGGGTGCGGCAGAATGGACTCCCACATTTCATCAGGCTAGAACATCGGTAATGGGAGTTGGACATTGGTGGGGATGGTCACATTCGCTTGGGCGATTGATAAGGTTTGTTACTAGGCGCTATGTCTTGGTCTGGTGACCAACGTGGATTTGTTATTGAGCTATTATTCAAAAATGACGAATGTGTCACCGAGTCGAAAAGAGTATTTTGTACGCGCTTCCTGCCTCCGAATGCCTCTGTTCCAGACCGGAAAACAAGTTTTAAATGGGTTGCTAACTTAAGGGCAACTGGTTCTTGACTTTCCTAAATCAAGGCAGCGATCCGAGATGAAACTGCTGCTATTCCTCAAGACATGGTGATAAAAGTGATGCGGAACTTCTAGGAACGCCTTCGCATGTATGTCGCTGCTAACGGCCGTCACTTACACGATATAATTTTGAAAACATAGTTTAAAAAAACCTTAAAGTGTGTTCTTTTTGAAAATAATAAAAGTTTAGCTTCATATTTTATAGTAGACTTTTTATTTACTACCCAAATGTGGGAGTCCATTCTGCCGCACCCTGTATAATCGAATACGTTTTTAACAATCTGCTTTTCAGTTAAATGGCCGAGACATGCGCGTTTCTGCGGAGAAGCCATTTTTACAATACTGTAATACTTTGAACAATACTCTAACAATTTATAACCACTCAGTTGCACATACGGAAAGATACTAAAATATATATAAAATTTATAATCCTTATTTAACGCAATTCGGTGTATTTCTACCTGTTCTTTGCACAGAGACTGGTGCGCCTATGGTGTACAACCTTCTAACCGTCCCGAGACATTTTTATTACTATCTCTTGCAAAAAAATAGAGTATAACATTATTTTTCATTGCAGAATAACCCCTTAAATTTTCCTAACGCATTTTCCGAACACCCTGTATAGATTTTTTTATGGTTTATATTACAGTGCTTGTCGAAAGTCAGGACCTCCCCTCCTAAGTTATAAATTGTTTGTTATTTTTTGTTATGAAAATTAAAGGATTTTAGTAAGACTGCATAAACCAAAATTTAGGCAGGAAATGACAAATATAAATGTCAAACTGAGAATTCGACGCCATTTTTAAGAAAAAAAATAGTGAAAGGGGTCTTGTGGCACATCATTTTTAGGCTCCTGATAAGTACTTTATAACCCCAGAATATAAAGTCAATACCTTTACCTACCACAAAATGGCGGTACTTTGAAAATTACCCGCATATCTGATACGGATGGCCATATTTTGTAGTTTCTTAAAGGTCTTTTAGATCCCTTTTTAACGGTGATATAATATACAGGGTGCGTCATTAAAAAAATCTAAAGTTTTTGTCCTACTCTGTGTATTATCACCAATATCACCATTAAATGGATTCTTGAAAAACCGTTAAGAACATTAAGTGTATCTAACTTAATTAGATTCAGAAATATGGCGATCCAAATGAGAGTATTCAGGTAATTTTCAATGTACCTGCCATTTTGTAGTAGGTAAAGATATTGAATTTATATTCTGGGGTTGTAAAGTACTCGTCAGAGACCCTTGAAATGGTGTACCATAAAACCTCCATTTTTATTATTTTTGTCAAAATGGTGCCCAGCTCTCAGTTTAGCATTTATATCTGTCATTTCTTGTGTAAAACTTTTGTTTATGTTGTCTTACTAAAAAGCTTAAATTTTCATAAAAAAATACCAAACGATTTAAAAGTTAATATGCGGGTCCTGAATTTAGACACGCACGTACATATATTTAATGCTTATAGATTTTTTATAACAATTATAGTGTGTTTTTAGGGTAATTTTTTTCCTTATCGTGAAAAAGTAAATAAACCTATTTTTTTAGTTTTGCAGTGGCGTCCGAGCACAATTAAAAGTCAACATTTTTAAAAAGAATATGGTAAGCCACTGCTTTTTATCGGAACAAAAATATTATTCGTTTTTAACCTCTATTCACTTCTAAGGAAATTAGATTTGCGTAGGTAAAAGAATAATAAGCATTTTCCTGCATGGTCATATTATGGCTTTAAGATGTGCTACTTTAAAGGCCCTCTTGTAAAGCGTGTTTTAAAAGTAAGGTAAAAATAAATAAAAGAAATAATTAAGAACTAAACAAATACTGTTAAATAATGAGCAAAGAGACAACATTTTAAAAATGTATGAATTAAAAGTAAAAATTATTTGAACAAATTAAAAAATGACTGAATTTAAAGTTTTAAGTAATGGAATTTGAATTTTATCTTGAAATACTAAAAATAATCTGTTCTCCTAAATCACTAGGCGACACTTTTTAAATGTCTCGCGTTGTTTACTTTTGATCAAAAAGTTCCGAACAAAATAAAGATCTTTTAAATCATCCACGGAACATTAAACCAACGATTGCTTCCCTTTTCTTTAAGTGCTCTTTTTATTTTTCTTTGATTTATGGAGAGAAATGTATAAAATTCCTGAAGGTGTGTCGTTTTTAAAAATAGGATAATACGAGGTAAGCTTGGTAACATAATATTCTACGAAAAACAGATACGAAAAGTTTTGATTTATTTAAATATACAGGGTGTTCATTTAAAAACTTTCCACTCAAGTTATCTTCGAAACGAGACAGATTTGAGAAAATCGCCGAAACACGTCAAGATATTTATTGAGGGGGAACGTTTTTACAAAAATTGGACGGCGCCCCTTTAACCCCTTAACCACCAGGGCCACCACCCCAAAATTCTTAAATGAGAAGGCGGGTCGAGTGATGCATTATTTTAAAGCTCCTGATGAGTACTTTATAACCCTAGAATATGAAGTCAATATGTTTACCTATTACAAAATGGCGGTACTTTAAAAATTACCTAAATACCTGATTTGGATGGTCATATTTCCTAAACTAATAAAGTTAGATGTACTTAATGTGGTATTTTCTTAAGGCTCATTTAAAGATCTTCTTAATGGTAAAATAATATACAGGGTCCTTAAATAAAAAAATATGTACTTTTTCTTCTACCCTGTATATTACTACCAGTATCACCATTAAAAAGACCTTTAAAAGAGCTTTAAGAAAACCCCACATTAAGTACATCTAACTTTATTAGTTTCGGAAATATGACCATCTCTATCAGGTATTTAGGTAATTTTAAAGTACCGCCATTTCAGAGTAGTTAAATATATTAACTTCATATTATAGAGGTTATAAAGTACTCGTCAGGAAGCTTTAAAATGATGTATCACTCGATCCGCCTTCTCATTGAAGAATTTTGGGGTGATGGTCCTGGTGGTTAAAGGGATTACAGGGGCGCCGTCCAATTTCTGTAAAAACGTTCCCCTCAATAAATATCTTGACGTGTTTCTGGCGATTTCTCAAATCTGTCTCGTTTCGAAGATAACTTGAGTGGAAAGATTTTAAATGAACACCCTGTATAAAACAAAAAAATAAAAAACATTTTTACCTTTCAACTTTCTTTAATTGTTTTTAATTTTTAAAATTTGTTTAAATAAAAATAATTTGGTACCACAAATAAAAAAAATAGTATATACAGGGTGTTTATTAAACATGGGGCGGGATTCTTATGTTTTTCTATGGAAAAAAGTTCCTATAAACTATATGTCCGGAGTTGCTTCCTTACTGAGAAACAGGGATGTTAAAATTTAAAAAAAATAAGATTTTTATAAATATTATTAATATGGTTAATGCCAATTTGGATAATATTTGGTACATTTATTTAAAGTAATAAGGCGCTTATTTAGTTCTAACCAGATTGTTATTATTAGGTCCAGTGGCGTCTCAGTAGGGTACCGCAACTTATATTTTTGAGATAAATAATGTACGCCACTGACTTTTTTGACGTTTTTATATTTTTTTATAATTAAACAGTTAATAATACAACTTTTTAATCTCTTGTATTTTTTTTGTATTTACCTTCGTTTTCGAGGAAAAATATTAAAGCTGCTTTAATTTCTTCTGAAAAGTACCCATAGACAACATGATATAAAAGCAAAAATAAAAATAAAACAATTATTTGCCTTAAAATAGGTAAGCAGTAGTGTATTTTATCGAAAATTGTCATTTTCCCTATTTACTAAGACAGAAATTCTTTATTTTTTAATTTTAGATTTTTATTTTATGCTGTTTAGGGCCAAAGTCGGTCTATATAAGGTCACCACATTCGGCCATATTGCTTTGACGTGTTATGACGTCACATCTTCCATTTCTCGGCCATGTTGTTCAGTGACGGAGATATACAGTTTATTGTATTAGTAGAACAACCGTTTACACAACAGTTTTTAATTGTTATTAAGTTGTAAATTCTTTTACTTTAAATAAATAACATTTAGAATTACATCTTTCAACAAATATCACTTCCAAAACAATGCAAAAATGAAATGCTCAAATTCTAGACGCCACTGGATTGATCATCAGCTTTGATTTTACCCAGTCTTCCCAACTTTTCTCCGAGAAGCGCCCTTCCTTGCGTCCCCGACCTTGAACCGCCTAAAAGTTGAGGATATGTCGCAACCTTATAAATATAAACTAACCTTGTTTTAGGGCTACTTTTAGAATGACCTACAGCGGCTTTATTTTTTTCCTCGAGAACTAAGCTAAATATAAAAAAGGGATTAAAGGGTTGTATTACTAATTGCTTAATTATAAAAAAATATAAAAAGGTCAAAAAAGTCAGTGGCGTACTTTTTTTCCTCAACAATATAAGTTGCGGTGCCACTGAGACGCCATTGGACCCAATAATAACAATCTGGTTAGGTCCAAATAGGCGACTTATTATTTTAAAAAAATGTACCAAATTTTATCCCAACCGGCCTAAATATTATAAAAATATTTAAATCTGATTTTTTCTTAAATTTTAACGATCTATATCTCAGAAAGGAACCAACTCGGACATATGTTAATAAGAACTTTTTTCATAAAATAACATAAGGAATCACACCTTCAATTTTTGCCCCATATTTAATAAACACCCTGTATAATAATTTACGAATATAGGTCTGGCCACACATAACCGCAACAAACCCGCATCCGTGCTTCTTGCCGGGACATGTAGGGGCTTGCGGTGCAAAGAAGTCTGTGTATATAGTTAAATTGAACATTTTAAAAGCGCAAATTCGGTATCCTTTGAAAATAATACAAAAACATAAAAAGGCCGCCTGCAATCGGACTATTTTATACAAAGGCGCCGCTATCCTTTACAGCGACGCGCCGATACACTATGGGATAGAAATCCATTATTTTGGCCAAAAAGCAACTTTGAAATTTTAATGGCTCATGCTGTGTATTTCAAAGTAAATGATACTCCAAACTACATGTACGCAAAATTATAAAAGGATATGACGACTTCTATTGGGATAATAAGAAACTTGAAAATGTATTTTTAAGTAAACATAAATATACAACATTTAATCTACTTAGTTTATTATTAGCCTTGTTTACTAAAAAAGTAAAAGAGTTTAAATAATAAGAGCTATTGTTGTGTTTCCGATGCAGTCTCGCGAAGTCTCGCTACTTTTGTCAAAGATTTTTTTACCTTTTTCTTTATCAGTTTTTGTACTTACAATTGCCTTCCTACTTTTGCTACTTCTGAGTGTAAGGACAGATACAAGATTTTTATAATTTACAAGGTTTTCCATTTTAAAATTTAATATGTTTTGTCCTACACTGTATATCCTAAAAGATAAAAGCATTCTGATGAAAGATATGGATTCTACAGAATCTACCCAACAAAACAGTGTTTTTATTTATTTTATACGTTAAAAAATAAAAAAGTTGGGAAGATGTATCTCTATTACGCTTCTAAGAATAATTTAAAATTATTATTCAGATTTGGATGGTCATATTTCCGAAACTAATTGAGATAGACACATCAAATGTAGTATTTTTTAAAGCATTTTAAAGAATTTTTTGGTGGTGATATAATATTCAGAGTATTCCATTTAAAAAAATCATACCTATTGTCGTACCCTGTATATCATATGAGATAATAATCATCGGATTACTGATTAGAATACTACCGAATTAACCAAACAAGCTGACATTTTAGTTTATTTTGTACAATAAAAAATAATAATGTTAAGAGGGGTGTAAATTTATAATAACATATAATAAGTTTTAGGTTTCCAAAAAGCATTTGTAATAATTTATAATATTTTTCCAGTAAAAAGCACCTCATTTTAAGTTAGATTGGTAAGTTTCAAGAATTTTGACCAAAAAATTAATTTCTATCCCATAGTGCGATGACCAGCTGCATCAACCGGCATATCATAAAAGAAATATAGCAAAGGCGGCCGCGAAGACAAGCATGCCGATTTATTTGCTTTAAACTTTTTGTGATTTTTTTCTTATCAAAGAGCACCAAATTTACATTTTTAAACTGTTTCTTCTATAATATGAGTCTGTTATGCTATTCTTTAAAATTACTCCTGATCGTAAACATAAACCCTTTACCAATAGGGTACTACAGTTGTACACCTACACTACACTTAAAGTTTGGATAGAACGGAACAGAGATAAGTAGAAAATTCTTTTAATTAAGCAAGAAAATATACAGGGTAATTCTTTCTTAACCCTATACGCATAAACTTGGGAAATTATTGCTAAAGACAAATACTGACTAATAATGAAAAAAAGTTGGCAAAATATTTTTACCTAGGAGATATTCAATTATTTTAAATAAAACAAAGAACGTCAACTCTGAGCGTGAATAATAACAAATAAAAAAAGATCGTAAACTATTCTTACGGAATTATTGGCTGAATTTTTTTTGTTATTTGTAAAAACCAAACCAACAAACTAGTTATGGTATAATATTTTGTATGTCAACTGTTACTCTTCTATTAGTCGTGGTTATTGTGAGTGTATTTTTACGTGATTGGAGGCCTGACGGCGCGTGGTATTGTTATAAAATGTCATTCACGAAATTGCCAAGCAACAGACTTCTCCTACAATCAAAATATTTTGCCAGCAAAAGGTTCTCTCTTTAATGTTATATACAAAAAATTTAGGTTTGATTTTTTTCCTAACAATAGCAACAAGCATTATTTTCTGTAAACGATTAAATTTAAAACAATTTACATATTATTGCATTTGCATTGCGCACGTGGCAGCAAAAAACTAGCTTTGTTCGCGGGTTTGATTCTGAACCGGTTCTGGGACTATTCATGCAGTGAAAAAAGCAGCGTTCGCGGTTAGTAAAATCCTTAATTTTTAGTAACAGTTCTGTGTTCGCGGGTTACAATGGAATCAGTTCGTTACCGGTTCGTAGCCTGATTAGCAGTCCTGGGATTTTTGTTGGAACTAAAGTTTCAGTTCGGAATTTCATGCGCATTGTCGACATGGTCAGCTGTTTTCTGTTTTTGTGGTACAGAAATAAACCGTTGTATTACAGTTTATTTGTTTCTGCCACTTTTTATGCGGAGTTAATATACCTGTTGAATATTTTTTTATATTTTTGTGATTCTGAGCGTATATAAACAAAGGATTTTTAATTGTATTCCGTATGAATGTATGTATGCAATAAAATAAATAAAGATTTAATTAAAAAATATAGACAATATTACAAGATTTTACCATTTCTTGTTGTTTGAATTTTATCTTTAGTTAAATACACATACTTATGTTAAAAACGAGAGGAGGCAGGGAATCCCTCGTCTTCCGCCAGAGACCTCGAGTGGCTTTCGACAGTATAACAATTTACCTTTTTGTTTGATTTTTTTTGTGTAATATCAATTTAACCATGAAAAATCCTAACCAAAAGGCTAGGTTAGAAATACATCCTCAGCTGTATAGAAAATCGTTCGCGGTAAGTAAAAATTCCGAACTAATAAATAACTAGACATGCGCTTTAAAACAATTCTAAACCAGTTCGGTTCTGGTTCAGAATCAGTTCATTACTAGACCCGCGAACAAAGCTAATAATTACTGAATTTTTCAAGGAAAAAATTATTTTCCAGTACTCACCGGATTTTTTATTGATCCTTTTTAAACGCTTTTTGTGTCCTAACGTAACAAACTATTTCTCTGAATACCTGGATTTCTTTAAAAACAGTAGTTAAAGCCTAAGGCTATAAATAGAAAAGTTAATTAAGTTCGAATACTGCGTTTTCTTTACCATAATTTAAATTCACAGAATTAAGGATAAAATACACTACTGGACAAAAAAACGGACAAAAAAAATGTTCAAATTTAATCTTAAATATCTTTTTGGTTTTTTACCGATTTAGAATTAATTTTTAATCCAGTTCTAGCTGCTTTCCATTAAGATTGGTATTTAATATGGGGATTGCAAAATACAGGGTGGCCCACCATATTCGACACGGTCTGTAGCTGGATAACCATGGGGTTTTTAAAAAAGTAAATACTGGAACATATACAGGTCGGATGAGACCACAGTATAAAATTATTTTAGTCTATACAGGGTGTCTCAAAAAAGTGTGGCGTATTAAAGTTATATTTGTTAAAATGGAACACCCTATATTTCATGACGGTTTTAGATTCTACTTTAAAAAATAACTCAAGTTTGTTTATACTAAGTGTCTAATTTTTATTCGTTTTTGTGATATTTGATTTTTTTGAAAAATGCAGAGGTAAAATTAATTTGATTTTACTTTCACACTTTTAACACTTTAAACTTTATAATGTGTAACAAGATTAGAAAAAGTCTGCCATATCATACGTAGATCAAATCAAGATCAAATATTGTACAGGGTGATCAAAAATAATTTCAATTTTCAGAAAATCAAAAACCTTAATAGTTGCTTTAAAAAATTTGACACAGTGATTATGGATAATGGAAGAAGCGAGTTATAGGTCACAGAATGTCGTCATAACTGACCAGAGGCGTTATTAGGATTGTTTAAAAAACACAAGTTTTATCATTACCACATTCAGCTGAAATAAGTGTTATTGGAAGTAGCATTTATAAGCAACTAAT
Organism: Listronotus bonariensis; assembly: GCA_014170235.1. Classification (NCBI taxonomy): domain Eukaryota; kingdom Metazoa; phylum Arthropoda; class Insecta; order Coleoptera; family Curculionidae; genus Listronotus; species Listronotus bonariensis. The sequence goes on along the minus strand of JACEGR010003014.1, from coordinate 36,261 downwards.
GAATTTTTTTGTGAATTTTAAAAATAGTGGCAGATAATACAAAATCTTTTAATTTTGTGCTTTTTTCCAACAAATTTACATTTTGCAATAACGGCTTAGTAAATAGGCATAGCTATATCACAGCCTACTTACATTTAAATAGACATTTGGAATAAAAATATGTTAAAACGGAATTTACTTAAAAGGTATAAAAGATAGGTATAGGCAACCTATACACCATTTGAAAAGAGCATTTGGTTTGTCATCATGTGGTGTAAAAAAATACAGGGTGTTCCATTTAAAATAAGAAGATATTGCAATTTGACTTTCTAAAAAATTGAAATTATTTTTGATCACCCTGTACAATCTATGATCTCGATATGACCTACGTATGATAAGGCAGACTTTTCCTAATCATTGTAACAAATTTTAAAGTTTAAGGAGTTTATATTGTTAAAATAAAATTAATTTAATTGCACCCCTGCATTTTGAAAAAAATCAAATATCACAAAAACGAATAAAATTAGACACTTGGTACTATTAACAAACTTAAATATATTTTTTTATGTAGAATCTAAAACCGTCATAAAATATAGGGTGTTCCATTTTAAAAAATATAACTTTGATACGTCACACTTTTTGAGACATCCTGTATAGAGTAAAATAATTTTATACTGTGGCCTTATCCGACCTGTATATGTTTCAGTATTTACTTTTTTAAAAACCCTATGGTTATCCAGCTACAGACCGTGTCGAATATGGTGGGCCACCCTGTATATCATAGAATAAGGGGGAATGTGGTAAAAATGGAGATAGTTGTTTTTTGTTTTACTTTGATGATATATATCTCTAAAACAAACCCTTTTGCGGTTAAAAAATACTACCGTTCGTGATCAACGCCCCGAAAAACCCCGTACACAGGAGTTGTTCCCACTTTCGGGACAATAAAATACCTTCCTTTTTTTTTTTGTTCCATTGTACTTTATTCTTGGTCATTATCCATAGTTTTAGTTATAATTCGCCCTGTATCAACCGGAAAAACCCTTGGTATCTCTTAGTTTTGAACCATGAGACCAGTTTTCCTCATAATGCCTTTAAAATTTTAAAATGTTTGGTCCACTTGTCCTCTTAAAACACGCATCCTGAGACATACTATCTGTTTTAATAACTAAAAACAAAACGACCGAAAAATAAGTCACAAGTTTTTATAAGGTTTAGCCAGTGCCAATTTTCCTTTGTCTCTTTTGTAATTGAACAAAAAAGTTAACAGGTTTTTTTAATCATTTTGGTAAGCCCATACTAAAATCTATTATTTAAAAAATATGAATTATTTTTATAAAATTTGGTATTTACCTGCGAAAATTTGATCAAATTAAAGAAATACAATTAGAAGCTTCGCTTTTACAACTTGGCTTTTCTGTGAGGAAGCAAACCCGAAAAACCAGATTATTTTTAGCATATTCCAAGATTAAAATTTTCTTTTCAAAGTGTTTTGTTAAAAGATCTGTGGGTAGTTTTGACTTTTCAACAAAGCTCGCTTGTTGTTATCGCGTTAAAGTGCGTATTTTCTGAATGTTTAAATATAGAGTCATTAAATCTTAATTGAATTTAACAATCTAAATTCTGAAAATTAAATTCTAGTAATACAAAAAGCCCAGGGTCCTTATTCTTGAAACTGGAGAACTGCAGGTCCAATCCACCACTCTCCCCCTTCCGGACTATGCTTTCAGGGCTTCGTCGGCGGAAAATCTGGATAATCGAGCTCGTAGCTCCCAGAAATTCAAAAGAAAACAAACAATTCAACAATCGATGCAATGCATAAATTGTCGGCTGTCAAACCAAGATCTGCTACTGGTGTTACGTATAACCTTCACTTTCACTACTGACAGTTCCCATGGCACGCCCATCTATTTCCCGCCATTTGAGAAATACCTCGTGTTCACCACCAAACAGGATACCATCAGCTTATAGGAATCTTCGCTCACAGCGCTTAGATCCAGAAGAAAGATGCCGTCAATTTAGCGTGAATCTTTCCCTGATCCCCGCGAAGGTAAAAAACGTTCGTACGACACCTCTAGCCGCCACTCCGGGAAGAACTTTGTAGTCCTCTACGCACGCTTGTCACAAATGTTATTTTGAGCTACTGGAATATTCCGCGGCGCAACCTCGGTGTAAACACTTACAAAAGAATCTCGCAAATAAGCTTAGATTTTGAATTTCAATAATCAAAAAATTTTGCGTATAGCAGTTATAGTATATACTAAATATCCAACGGCGCTTCCTCGAATTAAAAATTGGCAATACATATGCGAACTGCTTGGATATTAATTTTTTTAAGATTAAATATTTATAAATAAAGCTCTCTGGTAAATTTCGATGATCAAAAAATTTGCGCATTGAAGTTACAAGCTATTATAGTTTCCGCGGCGCTTCCACGGTGTAAAACTTTGCAGTAAATTCGCAAATGGCTCAGATTTTGAATCTTTACTTCTAAATATTTATAAATGAAGCCCTCTGATCAATTCTTATAATAAAAAAAAATTTGCGCATTGAAGTTACAAGCTATTAAAGTTTTGCGGCGCATCCTCGGTGCAAACATCTGCAATAGAATTTGCAAATAACGTAGCTTTTAATTTTTACTTCTAAATATTTATAGATGAAGCCCTCTGATCAATTTTCATAATCAAAAAATTTTGCGCATAGAAGTTACAAGCTATTAAAGTTTTTGCAGCGCATCCTCGGCGAAAAAATTTGCAATAGAATTCGCGAATGACGTAGCTTTTAAATTTTTACTTTTAAATATTTATAGATGAAGCCCTCTGATCAATTTCCATAATCAAAAAATTTTGCGCATTGAAGTTACAAGCTATTATAGTTTTTGCGGCACTCCTCGGTGAAAAAATTTGCAATAGAATTCGCGAATGACTTAGATTTTGAATTTTTACTTTTAAATATTTATAGATGAAGCCCTTGATCACTTCCATATCAAAAAATGTGCTTTGAAGTTACAAGCTATTATAGTTTCGCGGCGCTTCCTCGGTGTAAAACTTTGCAATAGAATTCGTAAATGGCTCAGATTTTGAATTTTTACTTCTAAATATTTATAGATGAAGCCCTCTGATCAATTTCCATAATCAAAAAATTTTGCGCATTGAAGTTACAAGCTATTATAGCTTTTGCGGCGCATCCTCGGTGCAAAAACTTTGCAATAGAATTCGCGAATGACTTAGATTTTGAATTTTACTTTTAAATATTTATAGATGAAGCCCTCTGATCAATTTCCATATCAAAAATTTTGCGCATTGAAGTTACAAGCTATTATAGTTTTTGCGGCGCTTCCTCGGTGCAAAAATTTGCAATAGAATTCGCGAATGACTTAGATTTTGAATTTTTACTTTTAAATATTTATAGATGAAGCCCTCTGATCAATTTCCATATCAAAAAATTTTGCGCATTAAAGTTACAAGCTATTATAGTTTTTGCGGCGCATCCTCGGTGCAAAAATTTGCAATAGAATTCGCGAATGACTTAGATTTTGAATTTTTACTTTTAAATATTTATAGATGAAGCCCTCTGATCAATTTCCATATCAAAAAATTTTGCGCATTAAAGTTACAAGCTATTATAGTTTTTGCGGCGCATCCTCGGTGCAAAAATTTGCAATAGAATTCGCGAATGACTTAGATTTTGAATTTTACTTTTAAATATTTATAGATGAAGCCCTCTGATCAATTTCCATATCAAAAAATTTTGCGCATTAAAGTTACAAGCTATTATAGTTTTTGCAGCGCATCCTCAGTGCAAAAATTTGCAATAGAATTCGCGAATGACTTAGATTTTGAATTTTTACTTTTAAATATTTATAGATGAAGCCTTCTGATCAATTTCCATATCAAAAAATTTTGCGCATTAAAGTTACAAGCTATTATAGTTTTTGCGGCGCATCCTCGGTGCAAAAATTTGCAATAGAATTCGCGAATGACTTAGATTTTGAATTTTTACTTTTAAATATTTATAGATGAAGCCTTCTGATCAATTTCCATATCAAAAAATTTTGCGCATTAAAGTTACAAGCTATTATAGTTTTTGCGGCGCTTCCTCGGTGCAAAAATTTGCAATAGAATTCGCGAATGACTTAGATTTTGAATTTTTACTTTTAAATATTTATAGATGAAGCCTTCTGATCAATTTCCATATCAAAAAATTTTGCGCATTAAAGTTACAAGCTATTATAGTTTTTGCAGCGCATCCTCGGTGCAAAAATTTGCAATAGAATTCGCGAATGACTTAGATTTTAAATTTTTACTTTTAAATATTTATAGATGAAGCCTTCTGATCAATTTCCATATCAAAAAATTTTGCGCATTAAAGTTACAAGCTATTATAGTTTTTGCGGCGCTTCCTCGGTGCAAAAATTTGCAATAGAATTCGCGAATGACTTAGATTTTGAATTTTTACTTTTAAATATTTATAGATGAAGCCTTCTGATCAATTTCCATATCAAAAAATTTTGCGCATTAAAGTTACAAGCTATTATAGTTTTTGCGGCGCATCCTCGGTGCAAAACATTTGCAATAGAATTCGCGAATGACTTAGATTTTGAATTTTTACTTTTAAATATTTATAGATGAAGCCTTCTGATCAATTTCCATATCAAAAAATTTTGCGCATTAAAGTTACAAGCTATTATAGTTTTTGCGGCATTTCCTCGGTGCAAAAATTTGCAATAGAATTCGCGAATGACTTAGATTTTAAATTTTTACTATTAAATATTTATAGATGAAGCCCTCTGATCAAATTTCCATATCAAACAATTTTGCGCATTAAAGTTACAAGCTATTACAACAGTTTTGCGGTACTTCCTCGGTGCAAAAATTTGCAATGACTCGACGAATTTTACTTTCTAATAGATATCTATAATTAAACCCTCTTATAAATTTCGATAATCAAACATTTTTGCACATACTATAACTTCTTTGTTTGATATCTCAAAAAAACAACAATATTTGACGTATGGCGTGTTATGTATTTTTTATGTAGAATTTTTACAGAGTCATTTTTTATTATGATGTTGTGCCCACTTGACAATAAAAAAATCTGTTTTTAACTGGTACTGTCAATCAAAAAGAATGTATCAAAATAAACATTTTTTATTTTAAGTTTATTGTTGTATCTTGTAATGGAGCAGAAGTTATTTCGTGTATAAATAAAGTTGAGACACCCTGTATACAAATAAAAATCTGGCTGACCAGTTGTGAGGATAAACTACTAGAAAAGAAAGAGAAAATAAGTAAAAAAATAAAATAATTTTAAGTAGATGTAGTATGTCTATTAACACGGTTAATAAATGTTGTATTATTGTTAAACACTAAGTGGTCATTTCAATTCAGAATTAACGACAATTTTTAAATAGTTCTTCCGTAATAAGTAGCCTTATTTTACATTTTATTGTACCAGATCGATGTTGCTTTTAATTATTTTCTGTACTTTCACAGCTTCTTGCACGGTTTCTATTACATCTGATGACTTTTAACCATCATGAAGAATGCAAGGTGACTTAAAAACTTAAAAATAAAGAAAATAATTGTCAAAGTCGTCTCAATTTTAAACTAATTTAAACGATTTAAGATGCTTTCAAAAGTAGAATTTTAAAAAATAGTTTATTTATTTAGTAAATTTGAATTTTAAAAAACTATTTTAAGTTTGCACTATTGTGTGCACTAAAAATAACATAAAATTTTCCCTTAAAACTTTTAATAGCAACATATAACGTCATTAAATAATTTATATGATAAAAAAGCTTGGCGCGAGGTTTACTTGAGTAGATAAACAAAAAAAATGTCCTGATGTGATTGATTTAATTTTTTAATTTTTAAACTAAGGAATTAGAAATACTTAAAGTTATATTTTCTTGCTAACCGTATTCGTCTCAGTGGTTTAAACTAGGGCTGGCAACCGAAACCGGTTTTTCGGTTAACCGGTTTTCGGTTAACCGCGGTTTTGGCCAAAACCGAAAACAAGTTTCGAATACCGGTTAACCGGCATTTGAAAACCGGTTAACCGGTTTTCGAATATCGAGTTAACCGGTTTTAAAAACGGTTTTCAAATACCGATTTTTCGGATAATCGGTTTTCGAATACCGGTTCTTTTGGATAATCGGACCAAAATCGAAAAGCCGTTCTTCGAATATCAATTAATAGGTTTTGGTTGATTGCGATTTTATTTAGTACGTAGAATTGAAAAAATGAAAGTGGAGACCTTTTTTTTGGGTCGGTGGCGGCTCGCGGGTCTAAAAACAGGTGTAGTGCAGGAAGGGAAAAAAGCGCATTCACCATTTTAGCAAAATTGAAAATACTCAACTATCAAAAGTCTAAGTAAAAAGTCTTAATATCTAAATTTACCTTAATTTTATACACCAAATCAATCCTTCTATCTTTTAATGCAGCAAATTTATCAATTATATATTCATAAAATGGTTAAGTTTTTATCAGTTTCTGTAGAAGCTCCTTTTGAATTGAAATATTGGCCAAAGATAAAAGTCTATCTTGGGATATAGTGTTTCTGAAGAAAGTTTTTAAACGCTTAAGACAAGAAAAACTCCGTTCCACTGACACGCTTGTCGACGATATCGTTAAAATTAGCGAAAAAGTTTATACGCCTCGGTAAAAATCTCTTTATTTGCGCCAACTTGTCTCACTAACTGCTACAAGGAAATATTTCTATAACTTTCATCAGCAAATATTAGGTCAAGTTTATTTTTAGGCCTCTAATTTTTGGAAATGGTTCGGCCAAATATCTCCAATAAATTGTGAAAAGAATCAGTGGGAAAAGTTTGGTTATACTGGCCAAACTCTGCAGTATCAGCAAGACAAAGAAATTGTAGTTTGTAACAATTTTCGAATCTTACTTCCATTTTCATCAAAATATGATCTAATATTTCATAGAGAAGTGCTCTGTACTGTCCTTTAATTTCTTCCTGTGAAAAATCACTGTCGCGAATAATGCTTAAACGGAAACAATCGAAATATTACGTGAAAACCAACGAAACGACCAAAACCTATACTATCTTTTAAGGCTAACAATTTACCAAGCAATACACCTGATACTCCCACCCGCGATTCTGGCCACCGGCAAGTGTCAGCGTTGTCATTGCACCGGAGCGTCAAAGCGGTACAAAACCACGCATGAGGTGTATACTTCGGTCCGTTTTATATTTGCAATACACTTGTCGCGTTGCCCAAAGAGGAGGAAACCTCGCGCCAGCGGTTAATTTATATGCTAGATTTTTTCATGGCGAATTTTACAAATAAGGAAAAGAAATGGGATAAATGAATTAAATAATAATAATATGTTTTTTTATGTTTTATTATTTATTTTTGGTGAAGTGGCACTTCACTTACTACACCTGAATAACCGCCACTGATTATAAAAAATAATACGCCATCTTTAAAAGTTCGCCATATTGAAATTAGAGTGTGATATGTTTCAAGTTATTCTTAGCAAGTCCTATTATTAAATACCAATATTGTAGCAGCCCGCCATCTTGGGTGTTCCGACGTAACATATGTTAATGACATATGCTTTAAAATTAAATTGCAATATTCCACCCGAACATACATATATTGCAAGTTAAATAAAAGCATGTAAAAAGGGGTTTCCTTTTAAAAAGTCAATTTGACCTTGAAAAATCCATAGGTTTAGCTTTCAACAGTGGCGTGGCTAGAGGTGTTGGGGCCCGAAGCGGCAAGGAAAGTTGGGGCCTATACCATTTGAGGAAAAAAAATTCTTTGATAAAACAAAAGAAAAAAATATAAGGGCCTCCACTTCAAAAAGGGGCCCTCCCATCGAAATTATATATTTTCGTAACGTCGGGGGCCCCCTTTCTAAAAAGTTGAAGAGCAAGAAAAAAAAGGTCACTATTTCTATGGTCTCGACCCCACTTTTTTCTTCAATTTTTCTTCTAAACAACAAGTTATTCACTACAAGTAAAGAAAAATAAAAAAAGGATACCTTCTTTCCTTTAATAATCCCCGTTTTGGAAGCCCCCTCGAATAGGGGCCCTGAGGCAAGCCACCACTCCTGCTCCCCACCCTCGCCACGTTAGTGGCTTTAATGTAAAGTTGCCCCCTTTGATTTTATACAGCTTTGTTATTAAAAACGTTTTTCTATTAACCTTCTATTTCTATTTTTTCTTAGTTTTGGTCCCTTCAGGTCCAATCCACCACTTTCCCCTTCCGGACTATGCTTTCCAGGGCTTCGTCGGCGGAAAATCTGGATAATCGAGCTGGTAGCTCCCAGAAATTCCAAAAGAAAACAAATAATTCAACGTTCGATGCAATGCATAAATTGTCGACTGTCAAACCAAGATCTGCTACTGGTGTTACGTATAACCTTCACTTTCACTACTGACAGTTCCCATGGCACGCCCATCTATTTCCCGCCATTTGAGAAAAACCTCGTGTTCACCACCAAACAGGATACCATCAGCTTATAGGAATCTTCGCTCACAGAGCTTAGATCCAGAAGAAAGATGCCGTCAATTTAGCGTGAATCTTTCCTTGATCCCCGAAGGTAAAAAACGTTCGTAAGACACCTCTAGCCACCACTCCGGGAAGAACTTTGTAGTCCTCTACGCACGTCCGCACTGTCCGGAGGTCAAACAAAGAGTTCATAAAAAAAATATATAACTTATCTTGTACGTTTATGATTTTTTCCAAGGACGGCATCCCAAAGCTCTCCCTAACGAACCGCCACTGCTTAAATTCCGTATTTACTTTCAATTACTTAACTATACTATTACCTTTTCTTGCGATGAATATAGGCCCAGTATTTTCCGAAATTCACCGGGATTTGGCATTCTTTAATACTAAGTAAAACGCACGCGATAAATTGAAAGACTAAATTGTTTGAAGAGCTTATTTTGAGATTTTTTCTCAACCTAATTCAGGCACGTCTGACCTGTTATGACGAAATCCTGGTGGAATTAGTTTCATTTAAATCTGAAGTGCAAAAAATGAAGGTGATTAAGGTGATTAGGATCCGACATTTTTTTTTCTTTTAATTGTTATACAGTGTGATCAATTATACAGGGTGTCCGGGGGCTAACCATATGATTTTTTGACAAATTCTAAAATTTTCTTTTTTCACTAAGAGTTTCTTTTATAGCCAGTAGCAGTAGCTATACAAGGTGTCCGGAAAGGTGAGGTCAAAAATGTTAGGGGTGATAGAGTGAGCCAAAATAATGTTAATGCTTTACATTAAAAAAGTTCTATTGCACTTCGTTAGAGACCTTCAAAGTTGGTATAAAAACTTATTTCAATTATAACTTTTGAACCGATGTCATAGTAGGTACCAATGATATTTGGGCTACTAAATAACTCCATAGTAATGCTTCTTTCCGTAGGAAACCGCTGTTTAGTAAGTAGGAAATATACAGGGTGAGATGTTTTTTTTTCCATTTAATGTATGCATTTTTAACACTGGTGACAAATTCGGCATTTTTGTTTAACCTCTTACTTTCTTCATCAGTTTTGAAAAAAGGTATACCTTATTTAAATTGATATCTTGGGCCGTCCTACAGCATTATTTTTTTTTCTTCAGAATATTTTTAAAAATGGTCTAATCCTTTACATCAGAGACTTACAAGTTGTATTGTTAATTGATTGATTATAAAAAAATATAAAAAGTCAAAAGTCAGTGGAGTACTTTTTTCTCAATAATATAAGTTTCTGTTACCACTGAGACGCCACTGGACCCAATAATAACAATATGGTTAGAGCTAAATAAGCGCCTTATTACTTTAAATAAATGTACCAAATTTTATTCAAATAGGCCTAAGCATATTAAGAAAAAACTGACTTTTTCTTAACTTTTTAACACCCTGTAACTGAGGAAGAAAGCAAGTCCGGATATATGTTTATTGGAACTTTTTTCATAAAAAGCATAAGGAATCACACCTTGAAGTTTCGTAAAACACCCTGTATATTCATAAAATGCTCATAATTCTTTTAATAATTAACATATATTATCAGAAATGAACAAGACTATAATTTAATCGTAAATGTGTTTACTCTTTTTAACAATACATCATCAGTTTTGAGTGTTTTATAAAGTTTAAGGGGCTCACAAACACCGTTTTTAATAAACTTACCACATTTAAATAATTTTATTAAAAACTTGATTTTTTTATTACATACAAAATGCTGGTATGTCTGGATTTAAAATGCGATTTTTTGAAAAACCGTCCAAGATATCGATTTAAATAAATTGTACCTTTTTGTACAAAAATAATAAAAGAATAAAACGGTCAGAACAAAATGTCAAATTTGTCACAAGTGTTAAAAATGCATACATTAAATGAAAAAAAAAATCGATCCACCCTGTATAATTCCGACTTACTAAGCAGCCATTTACTTATGAAAAGAAGCATTTTTATGATGTTATTTAGTAACCCAAATATCATTGGTACTGTGGCAACAGTTCAAAAGTTATAATTGAAATAGGTTTTTTTTTATCAACTTAAAGATAGAACTTTTTTTATATGAAGTAATATCATTATTTTGCCTCACTCTATCACCCCTATAATTTTTGACCTTACCATTCCGGACACCCTGTATATACAAGGTGTTCCAGAATGTTGTTAAGAAAATTTAAGGGCAGATTCTACATCAAACATGGTAAGTTTATGCGAATTTATAGTTGTTTAGATACAAGGTGTTAATTTTTTTTTTAAACAATAATTTTAGGAAAAATTGTTACATTGGTTGTAATTGTTTTTAATATAAACTTTTTTTTTATATTTTTTTAATAATGGAATTTGCCATTATTAACATTCTGTAACGGCCCATAATTGGCGTGGGTACCATGTACACTTTTAGATAAAATTATTTGAAAATCCTCCTTGAAGAGTTTTACTCCTTCTAGCCCTCCATAGTTGGTATAGAAGGAACAGTTTAAAAATGTAAATTCGGTGCTCTTTGATAAGAAAAAAATCACAAAAAAGTTTAAAGCAAATAAATCGGCATGCTTGTCTTTGCGGCCACCTTTGCTATATTTCTTTTATGATATGCCGGTTGATGCAGCTGGTCATCGCACTATGGGATAGAAATTAATTTTTTTGGTCAAAATTCTGAAACTTACCCATCTAACTTAAAATTAAGTGCTTTTTACTGGAAAAATATTATAAATTATTACAAATGCTTTTTGGAAGCCTAAAACTTATTATATGTTATTATAAATTTACACCCCCCTTAACATTATTATTTTTTATTGTACAAAATAAACTAAATTCGGTAGTATTCTAATCAGTAATCCGATGATTATTATCTCATATGATATACAGGGTACGACAATAGGTATGATTTTTTTTAATGGAATACCCTGAATATTATATCACCACCAAAAAAATCTTTTAAAATGCTTTAAAAAAATACTACATTTGATGTGTCTATCTCAATTAGTTTCGGAAATATGACCATTCAAATCTGAAAAATAATTTTAAATTATTCTTAGAAGCGTAATAGAGATACATCTTCCCAACTTTTTTTATTTTTTAACGTATAAAATAAATAAAAAACATTGTTTTGTTGGGTAGATTCTGTAGAATCCATATCTTTCATCAGAATGCTTTTATCTTTTAGGATATACAGTGTAGGACAAAACATATTAAATTTTAAAATGGAAAACCTTGTAGATTATAAAAATATCTTGTATTTGTCCTTACACTCAGAAGTAGCAAAAAGTAGGAAGGCAATTGTAAGTACAAATACTGATAAAGAAAAAGGTAAAAAATTCTTTGACAAAAGTAGGGAGACTTCACTGAGACTGCATCGGAAACACAACAATAGCTCTTATTATTTAAACTCTTTTATTTTTTTAGTAAACAAGGCTAATAATAAACTAAGTAGATTAAATGCAGTATATTTATGTTTACTTAAAATACATTTTCAAGTTTCTTATTACCCCAATAGAAGTCGTCATATACTTTTATAATTTTGCGTACATGTAGTTTGGAGTATCTACTTTGAAATACACAGCATGAGCCATTAAAGTTTCAAAGTTGCTTTTTGGCCAAAATAATGGATTTCTATCCCATAGTGTATCGGCGCGTCGCTATAAAGAATAGTGGCGCCTTTCTATAAAATAGTCCGATTGCAGGCGACCTTTTTTATGTTTTTTGTATTATTTTCAAAGGGTACCGAATTTGCGCTTTTAAAATGTTCTTACTATACTTAAGATTATGGCCTTCATGGACCATACCAAAATAAAAAAAAATGGTATAAAATTTAAATAATATAGTTTAACAAATCAACAATAAAAGAAAAGTATTGTTTTAGTTTGAATGTTCTGTTTTTGTATTTATTATTCAAAAAATTTCCTTTCACCAAAAATGTAATTTAATTTTGAATCGACATTTGACATTATAAATATGTTTTTCAATGAAAAACCAAAAAAAAGTTTACCTTAGTTTTAATTAAACACTTTTTTTGATTGTGTATATAGGGCAAAACCTATTTCTATCGAAATCTAATTAAATTAAAATTGTAATTATAATGGCCAAAGGCTGAAAGACTTCAAGCAATGTTATCGGCATTTGCCATTAGAATTCCAGAGCACTTGTGTCTGAGGCGAGAAAAAAAACTTGAAAGACTTGAGAGCCCTACAATCCTTTTTGGATTATATAAGACTATAATAGGTGACCTGATACACAAAAAAAACTTTGTATGTCTGCTTACATTTTTTTCTACGACTATTAAAAGTAGATGCTTTTTCTCTTCTAATGGTGAATGATAATATACAGGATTGGATAAAAAGTATATTTGTTTTATTGAAGCACCCCGTATACAGGGTGTTATTTAATTGATGGCTGAAAATACATGGTATGATTTCATTAGCTTATTTTAGGAATAAAAGTTCATATAAAGATATGTCCTAAACCTCTTAACTTTTGAGATACAGAGTTAAAATTTCAACAAAAAACTATTTTTAACCAAATTTTGTTTTAATTTGGAAATAATAGTTATGACATTAAGGGGTAATTTATTACTGACTAAATTACATTTAGTAAGTTCAGTGGCGTCTCGAGAGGCAACGGAAGGAATATTTCCAACAAAAAAACGGTACGCCACTGACTGTGTAAATGTGTATAAAATTTGTGTGCTTTCTTTAGATTAAGCCAATAAAAATACATACAGGGTGGCCCACCATATTCGACACGGTCTGTAGCTGGATAACCATGGGGTTTTTAAAAAAGTAAAAACTGAAACATATACAGGTCGGATAAGGCCACAGTATAAAATTATTTTACTCTATACAGGATGTCTCAAAAAGTGTGACGTATCAAAGTTATATTTTTTAAATGGAACACCCTATATTTTATGACGGTTTTAGATTCTACATTAAAAAAATTTAAGTTTGTTAATAGTACCAAGTGTCTAATTTTATTCGTTTTTGTGATATTAGATTTTTTTCAAAATGCAGGGGTGCAATTAAATTTATTTTAATTTTAACAGTATAAACTCCTTAAACTTTAAAATTTGTTACAAGATTAGGAAAAGTCTGCCTTATCATACGTCGGTCATATCGAGATCATAGATTATACAGGGTGATCAAAAAATAATTTCAATTTTTAGAAAGTCAAATAGCAATGTCTCTCTTATTTTAAATGGAACACCCTGTATTTTTTTACACCACATGATGACAAACCAAATGCTCTTTCAAATGGTGTATAGGTTGCCTATACCTATCTTTTATACTTTTTAAGTAAATTCCGTTTTAACATATTTTTATTCCAAATGTCTATTTAAATGTAAGTAGGCTGTGATATAGCTATGCCTATTTACTAAGCCGTTATTGCAAAATGTAAATTTGTTGGAAAAAGCACAAAATTAAAAGATTTTGTATTATCTGCCACTATTTTTAAAATTCACAGAAAAAAATTCATTAGTTGCTTATAATGCTACTTCCAATAACACTTATTTTAGCTGAATGTGGTAATGATAAAACTTGTGTTTTTAAACAATCCTAATAACGCCTCTGGTCAGTTATGACGACATTCTGTGACCTATAACTCGTTTCTTCCATTATCCATAATCACTGTGTCAAATTTTTTAAAGCAACTATTAAGGTTATCAGATGGTTTCTCCTGGAATATTTTTCAGGATTAACTCTAGACTAAAGTAAACCATTTTTTCACATCCTACCAGTATTATATCATCTTTGTTGTAGAAGAAGGGTTTTTATTTAAAATCATTGAAATTTCTTTTAAACTGACTAAAACACTAGTAATCAATAAATGGTCGGTGATTATTTTCTTAAGAAAAATATTAATGGCTGCTATGTCATAGCACACACAACTTTAATTTAAATAAACATTTGGACTAAAAATTTGTAAAAACAGATTTTACTAAAAAGCACAAAAGATAGGTATAGGCAACCTATACACCATTTGAAAGAGTATTTTATTTGTCATCATGTGACGTAAAAAAATACAGGGTGTTCCATTTAAAATAAGAGAGATATGGCTATTTGATTTTCTGAAAAATTGAAATTATTTTTTGATCACCCTGTACAATATTTGATCTTGATTTGACCTACGTATGATATGGCAGACTTTTTCTAATCTTGTTACACATTTTAAAGTTTAAAGTGTTAAAAGTGTTAAAGTAAAATCAATTTAATTTTACCTCTGCATTTTTCAAAAAAATCAAATATCACAAAAACGAATAAAATTAGACACTTAGTACTATAAACAAACTTGAGTTATTTTTTATAAGTAGAATCTAAAACCGTCATAAAATATAGAGTGTTCCATTTAAAAAATATAACTTTGATACGTCACACTTTTTTGAGACACCCTGTATAGACTAAAATAATTTTATACTGTGGTCTTATCCGACCTGTATATGTTCCAGTATTTACTTTTTTAAAACCCCATGGTTATCCAGCTACAGACCGTGTCGAATATGAGTGAACCACCTGCCATATTATTTAGCAATTATGTAACAAAAATATTAAATACTTATTTAAATAAGGTTATATTCAGTATAATAGTTTTTACTAAATAAGTGTTTTTGAAATTTTTGGTTTTTGAGAAAATAATAACACTCTATATCTTAAAAGTTAAAGACGTTTAGATTAGAGAGATTACAACACAAGTTGCCTCATTAAGTTTGGGAATTATTAATACCGATTTTGTTTATTAGAGAGCAATGGCGGGCCGTGGGGAGTGCTCTAGGACACCGCTTGCTCTGGGACAACCGCGTCCCTTGAAAAATCGCCAAACGTACCGGGTGTAAAGTTAACTCTTTTCCTATGGGTTTGTTCCATGCGTTTGGCTGACAAGAGAAATGTTTGCAACCGTTCGGATCATGCGCACGGGAAATTTGTCGTTCCAGCAGTGCCACCTTTAATTATTTTCCGTTACATGCCAGGTTACAAGGGACATTTACATTTCATTTCCCGAGTAGCGTTCAAAAATTGCTTTTACAATGTAATACATTTCAAATGTCATTTTGATTCCATTACAGAGTACAAGGATTACTTTACATTTTATTTATGAACGGACTCTGAACACAACTAAACTAAAAACATAAAAATGTCCTATTTGTACAAGAAAAAAAAAATTAAAAGAGGGCTGGTTCGTTAAAACAGTTTTGTTGGTTTACAGCTGCCATGTATGTTGAATTGGTGGCATTGGTAGAATCTTTTTAAAAATGGTCGTAAAGCTCGAACAAGATAACTAAACTTTGCTGTAATTGGTATTTTGAATGAAATCGCAATAACAATTCCAATAATAATAACGCCTCAGGCTCAGATTGATTGCATTAGTAAATATACAGCAAAACATTGTTACAGTAGGATTAATGTGGTTAATACTGAAAGCCTCTAATCAATTTAATGACTAAATATTGGTAATTTAGTGCTAATGAAGATTGCATTAAAGTCTATTTGGTAGAAGTCTATTTTATTCTTAGATTGGAATAGGTTAATGTGGAAAAATATATATAAATTTAGGGAAATAAGAACTAAAAATGAAAATCTAAATAGAATTATTTCTTAAAACTAAACTTTTATTGTGAAATTACATATTTAGCTAAAGAATGGCTGTGTAAAATGTAAAGAAGTGTATAATTTTAGGAAATATATGAATAATTGCACGCTTAAACTTACCAACCAAATAAATTTTAGATTTATTTTGATCCTATTTAGTTGAAAGGTATTATAGTGTATAAGTTAATATTACCTATACTGGGAGAAAGCGTAGTGCTTCCATAGGCCACTGTGCGTGATCCATTTTATTCGATATCTACATACTTGTTTTTTAGGTATGAGGAAGCAGATAAGATTGTAGGTTTTAATTAACAATCAAAATTTAAGTTTCCACAATACTGGATACTTACTTATTTTGAAATAAAATACTTTGTAAAGGAAGCTCAAAAATGCTCGGTATTGCAGAAAAAAAATCTTAATCCTAAACATCTTTTTTCCACAAATTTTCGATATTGACAAAAATAAGTGTACTTTCCTCTTAAGAAAAATTCATAATTTTTAAGATATTTCATATACCCTACCACCGAAAACAATTAATATGGGATGGTTGAATTTTTCTGTAAAATTAATAATAGTTTGCCTTATGGTACGACCTTAAGTAGACACACTTTAATCTCGGTTTGTACCTCAACTGGGCTCAGTTATTTAGTGTTTAGGCCTTTTTATTTTTTCGCTTTAGTATAATTTTTATCACTATTAATACTTTTTAAACTGGTCATTTGTCTGTCTTACAGTTCAAGGAAATTTTGTAAATATGGAGTGACGCACACAGAAATCCTCTATTGGTTCATTGTGTTTTTTACCTCCAGCAAGATATTCATTAAATATATTTTACGTATTTATGTAAAATATTAATGTATATAATATTTTGTTAAAAAAATAAATCTTACATAAAGTGTTAATTTGTTTTTATTCATAAAAACAACGTAAATAATTTAAAAAATAATTTATTTAAAAAACCAATAAATTTACACAAATGTTGTTTCAATAATTTATATTTATAACACAGGTCACACGTAAAATTAAACCGAATAAAACACAAAAACAAATAAACAGCCACAACAATCACAAAACATCAGCCATATTGAACATATTGAAAGTCAAGAGTTTTGACATTTATAACAGCCAATAGCAAGCCGAAAAAAGAACCTCTCATGCGCATGACGAGTAATCCCGCTGTGTTAAGTTAACCATCAAACCGGTTAAAGTTCGCAAGAGTATTTGGCTGATAGTATTGATTCAGACACAAAAATGTTACGTAAAAAGTGCGTACTGAAACAAAAAATTATAAATAAATCCATACTTTTAACCAAGCACGTGCTTTTAACAACTGTAAGCAAGAATAAAATAAAACTTTGACAGAGCTCTTTCGGTCGCTCAAATTCAAATCAATAAAACTACCCAAATATTTTTTGCAAGATTGGCTTGGCAAATAGTTTCATGGACAATAATTTAAAAAAACCCTCTCGTGTTTTTATTAAATTAGTGTACATTCAACTATTTTCCACGAAAAATCTTGCTCAAAATATGCTTGGCAGTTTAATCGAATAAATTTATAGGTCTTGTGATATAATATATGATTAAATGATCAGTGCTATTTAACCGCAAATAAATTTGTCATCCATACTGATTGTTAAAATTGTTAGAAATAAAAGTAAAATTTTATTAATAATAAAAATCTTTTTTCTATATTTTAATCTAAGTTAATTGGGAAATAATCTAGTCGTATACCACTCGACCTACCTATTCAAGTCGAATAAACTATCCAAAGTTTTTTGCATGATTGACTTGGGCAAAAAATTGATGGACAATAATTTAAAAAAACTTGACCGCTTCGCGCTCTCGTGTTTTCAATTTTCAAATAAAAACTCTGGACGTGTTTTTTTTTTAATTATTAAAAATTCAACTATTTTCCAAGTAAAATCATGCTTAAAATATATTGGATAGTTTAAACGATTAAATGTATAGGTCTTCTGATATAATATATGATAATTTTTATGACGTAGTAATGACATTTAAAACATTTAATAAGGGGTTTGCAAACTTACCTCATATAAATAAAAAGAATCAATTGTTGAACCATTTTCGCTTTTGGTTATAGCTTGGGGTAATCTAATACAAGAACAATTTTCATTGCAGTCTTTAAAATTAGTCAGTTCTTCAATACTTTTCGAACAGTTTTTTATAAACATCTTTTTAAAAAAGTGTATTTTTGTCCTTAATTTATAAGCTACTTCAAGTACAGAATCTTGAACATTTTGAGAGACTTTCTCAAGTCAAGAATCTCGTAAAAAGATAAACAAAGTTTTCTCAGACGATTTCCGCGTCCTGAATGCCAAATTAATCGCTCAAGTCTGATGTTCCAAAACAAAAACAAAACAACATCGGCGCTAAAAGCCGGAAAAACAAATGACAGTCGACTGAGGGAAACAAAATTTAAATTGCGGCGATGAAAAGGAAAACAAATGCCGGCTGGCGCGCGATTTGACCGCAGATTCGCGACAGTTGAATGGCGAAAACAGTTGAAGAGCACTAAACTCGCTTCCTTTGATTCGCGCGACGCGTTAACCTGGAGTGAGCGCGGGAACGAAGAACGAAAAAGTATATTCGCCTCTGGATTTTCAATTTATATGGGGCTGGACGGGTATCATGCGCATATGGGTTGGTGTCTTATGGGGGTGGATTTTTTTAAGTCATAATTACTGATTGATAAATTAACCTTTATTAGTTTAAAGGTGCAAGAGAAGTTATTTGCCATAATATAATAATCTTTCGCTGAATTGACATTTGCGTCCCAAAGGCTGATTTGTAACCTTTTACAATATAAACGTGTTTTATTATTTTAATTAAAAAACAAATTAATAAAACTCACTAAAAGTAAAAAATACCTAATAAAAAAAAATAAAAAAGAAGTCGAGTAATACCATCCCAGTAAACACTATTTGCCGGCAATGTACATTTTTCATATTGGCATTGATGGTAAAGCATTGGCAATTGGTGGCAATATTATGCCAACATCTTAAACGCATTAAAAAGTCAACCCTAAATAAACACTTAATTGCCCATAAATTTTACATGCAGGCGAATTGCCGGCAAGCATACAAAAATGGCGGCATACCAATCCTGATTAAATAAAGCACGCGTTTTTGTTGCAGGCAAATAAATATTGGATTTTTGAAGGCAAACCTTCAACGCATATTCATACTTTTTAAACCATATTATTAACATTGGTATTTAACTAACATTAAAGCAATTATTTTGATCTGTTTTATTTATAATGGCGACTAAACAACATTACTTTATGTTTTTTTACATAATTTAAAGGAAATGGCCTTTTCAAAACATTTTATTGTTAAAAATCATGCAAATAAAAATTAGGTCAAACAAAATGTTTATTATGTATTTTGGAGACAATAAAAATAAAATGATGGTAAAATTAGCTACGTTAATTTTGACCGAAGGTGACCGCTTTGTGCATTTGTTTTCTACGTGGTTTTCTAGCTTTTTAGTTTCTTTTTTAAAGAAAAGAGTTTTTTAATAGACATAATTAAATGTATTCATTACCTAATAAGTGTGTGTTGTGTAATTAATTGGTGATGGCTAGTCGAGAAGGCAAGATATTCAAGTAGACTGTTAGGAGCTGTAAACATTTTGTTTAAAACTTTATTAAAAGTTTTAAAGACGTGTTAATAAAAAATATTATATATATTTAATCGTTTTTTGACATACCGATAGATGGCGTAATGAACAATAAACTACTACGTTTCTGCAATATCTTCGCTTTTTATCGTCTAAACCGTACCCATTAGACAAAAATAATTCGAGAGCGGTCTGCGGTAGGTGATCTCACTTAGCTTTGAAAGAAATATCTTCGGCTAGTGTAAAAATCTGCATCTCCAAGTTGGACAGTGTTGTCGAGAGATGGTACTTTGCATTGCAAGGAAATTGCATGCAGTAAGGAGTTTTCTCCTATTTTAATTTTCAAAATAAAATATCGCATCATTTTAGCTTTTAAAAAAAAGTATATGCGACAATTTTCGTCAATAAGACGTCAGCTTGCTGCTTGGGAGTATCTGCATTTGCTCACTTTCGTGTCTTTTTGTTATCTTTTTGCCAATAACTTATTAATGATGGATGCCATCATCTTAAACGCATTTTTTGCCAATAACTTATTAATGACGGATGCCATCACTTTATCTGCAACACGTGGCCTAATAACGGCCAATTGCCCACTTTCGCGTCTTTTTGATACCTTTTTGCCAATGCCTTGCCATTAAAGAGTGTTGGCAATGCCAGTAAATTAAATGTACAACGCCGGCAAAAAATGTTATATGGGATATTATGCTATTAAAGTATATTACCATTGAGTTGTTTAGCACATATTATGTCATTATTCGACTTCTTTCTTTTTTTTTTAATATTTTTAACTTTTTAGTGTGTTTTATTAATTTAAGTCGGTTTAATTTTATTTATTGTTTATTTTTTGCTTTTTAGTTTATTATTATTACTATTAAATCGGTAAACATACACTTTACCTACCTCTACTCTGTCTCTTTTAGTTCGGTGAAAAGGGTAAATTTTACCCCTAGTTTGTTGATTTTGAATGCGCTCCTGATCTCTTCTTGATTATCTGAGCATATTCCCTACCTAGAGACAGCTTTGCCGCACGAACTACATACGGCAGAGTGAAAAATAGGTCTAGTGAATAACTCACGAATAATGCGAATTATTTACTGATTATCAAAACATAAATGGATTTTATATTTTATCCAATTGAGATTCCATAACATCGGGCATGAAAATATTCTACTGACCCATGATATCCTTTTTGAATAAAAATTAATTATCCGATGAAAATTGCTCAATTTTTAATATATAGAGGGTGGCCCACCATATTCGACACGATCTGTAGCTGGATAACCATGGGGTTTTTAAAAAAGTAAATACCGAAACATATACAGGTTGGATAAGGCCACAGTATTAAATTATTTTACTGTATACAGGATGTCTCAAAAAAGTGTGACGTATCAAAGTTATATTTTTAAAGGAACACCCTACATTTTATGACGGTTTTAGATTCTACATAAAAAAATTATTTAAGTTTGTTAATAGTACCAAGTGTCTAATTTTATTCGTTTTTGTGATATTTGATTTTTTTTAAAATGCAGGGGTGCAATTAAATTAATTTTATTTTAACAATATAAACTCCATAAACTTCAAAATTTGTTACAAGATTGGAAAAAGTCTGCCTTATCATACGTTGGTCATATCGAGATCATAGATTATACAGGGTGATCAAAAATAATTTCAATTTTTTAGAAAGTCAAATAGCAATATCTCTCTTATTTTAAATGGAACACCCTGTATTTTTTTACACCACATGATGACAAACCAAATGCTCTTTCAAATGGTATATAGGTTGCCTATACCTATCTTTTATACTTTTTAAGTAAATTCCGTTTTAACATATTTTTATTCCAAATGTCTATTTAAATGTAAGTAGGCTGTGATATAGCTATGCCTATTTACTAAGCCGTTATTGCAAAATGTAAATTTGTTGGAAAAAAGCACAAAATTAAAAGATTTTGTATTATCTGCCACTATTTTTAAAATTCACAGAAAAAAAATTCATTAGTTGCTTATAATGCTACTTCCAATAACACTACTTATTTCAGCTGAATGTGGTAATGATAAAACTTGTGTTTTTAAACAATCCTAATAACGCCTCTGGTCAGTTATGACGACATTCTGTGACCTATAACTCGTTTCTTTCATTATCCATAATCACTGTGTCAAATTTTTTACAGCAACTATTAAAGTTATCAGATGGTTTCTCCTGGAATATTTTTCAGGATTAACTAACTCTCTAGACTAAAGTAAACCATTTTTTCACATCCTACCAGTATTATATAATCTTTTTGTTGTAGGAGAAGGGTTTTTATTTAAAATCATTGAAATTTCCTTTAAACTGACTAAAACACTAGTAATCAATAAATGGTCGTTGTTATTTTCTTAAGAAAAATATTAATGGCTGCTATGTCACAGCCACCTTTAATTTAAATAAACATTTGGACAAAAATTTGTAAAAACAGATTTGACTAAAAAAGCACAAAAGATAGGTATAGGCAACCTATACACCATTTGAAAGAGTATTTTATTTGTCATCATGTAACGTAAAATAATCCATGGTGTTCCGTTTAAAATAAGAGAGATATGGCTATTTAAATTTCTGAAAAATTGAAATTATTTTTTGATCACCCTGTACAATACTTGATCTTGATTCGACCTACCATATGGCAGATTTTTTATAATCTTGTTACACATTTTAAAGTTTAAAGTGTTAAAAGTGTTAAAGTAAAATCAATTTAATTTTACCTCTGCATTTTTCAAAAAAATTAAATATCACAAAAACGAATAAAATTAGACACTTAGTACTATAAACAAACTTGAGTTATTTTTTAAAGTAGAATCTAAAAAGGTCATAAAATATAGGGTGTTCCATTTAAAAAATATAACTTTGATACGTCACACTTTTTTAAGACATCCTGTATAGACTAAAATAATTTGTGGTCTGTGGTCTTATCCGACCTGTATATGTTCCAATATTTACTTTTTATAAAAATTCTATGGTTATCCAACTACAGACCGTGTCGAATATGGTGGGCCACCCTGTATTTATATCAGTCAGTAACAAAAAAATCTAGATACTATTAATACTAATAAACTAAATAGCAAAAAATGTTTAATCTTTTCAACTTATTTTACCTTTCATAATTTTAAATTTACTTTAAAAAAAATATGAGAAAAATGTTTATATTATGCTTTATTTATTTTCTGGGAGATTAAATTTAAACAAAATATTATTTGGCTTTTCTCCATAATAAAATTAAAAAAATTATTTAAATTTTAAGAATATTAAAGTTTTTATACATTATGAAGAACTATTCTGCTCTTACACAATATAATAAAAGTTATAATTCATTTAAGAGAAATAAAATAATGAAATATTTAATATTAAGTTACTTACAATACAAAGGTTTTAGTTCATAAACAAAGGTTCATTAGCAACCATTGGCCCAGTTCCTGTCTGGCGTCTTGTTAAGCTTTTATTTTATTGGATTAAAATAATTTCAACCGAGTGCTAATAAACCTTTGTTTATAGATTGAAACCTTTGTATTGTTAGTAACTTAATATTAAATATTTCATTATTTTATTTCTCTTAAATTAATCATAACTTTGATTATATTGTGTAAGAGCAGAATAGTTCTTTATAATATATAAAAGTTTTAATTTTCTTAAAATGTTAAATAAACTTTTTAATTTAGATCCTTTAAGCTTCTTAAGTGATGTTTCTTTGATGGATACATTCGATCTCTTAGATACTGATGTAAATGAAATTAGATTAATGGGTTCACAGATTAAAAACAAAAATTATTGAGAAGCTGGTCAAGAAGAGACTGATGGACTTTTTGAAGCGACATAAAATTTTGTATGCCTTTCAGTTTGCGTTTCAGGAGTTTCTGGGTACCAATGAAGCAATCTTTTCATTTTTGGAAAATTTATATACAAGTCTTAATGATGGCGATGTGGCGGCGGCTGTATTTTGCGACTTGAGAAAAGCATTTGACTGTGTGAATCATAGGGTACTTTTGGGTAAATTGGAGCGTTACGGCGTTAGGGGAATTGCTTTGGATTGGTTTGCTTCTTATCTATCAAATCGAAATCAAATTGTAAGAGCTAATGGTAAATGCTCTGATATTTCTCCTGTAAGTAATGGCGTTCCTCAAGGTTCAGTACTAGGGCCAGTACTTTTTCTAATATATATAAATGACCTGCCAAAAATTAATATCAACGGATCATTTACATTGTTTGCAGATGATGCAACTATTCTGTGGAATGGAAAAAATGGTGAACATTTAAAGGAAATCATTAAGAACGATTTAAGTAGAGTCAATGAGTGGTGTGGTGCAAACTGTTTGTCTCTTAATGTTGCCAAGACTGGAGTATTAAGTTTTAGATTTTTTTGTGATGATTTAATGTTAGAAAATGACGTGGTAGAGAATAGATCTGTGACAAAGTTTTTGGGTATTTTTATTGACAATAAATTAAGGTTTGAAATACATATAACAGAACTATGCAAAAATTGTCAGCGGCTTGTTATGCCTTAAGGACAGTGTCAAGAGAGCTAGATATCACAATTGCTCGCACAGTTTATTTTGCATTGTTCGAATCTCATGTTAGATATGGAATAGCTTTCTGGGGTTTTTGTAATAATCAATTAATGAATTCCATTCTAATTTTACAGAAGCGAGCAGTGAGATACCTATTTAGAACTAGATGCAGGGAACATTGTAAACCATTGTTTGTTGATGGCAAGATTTTGACTGTTATAGGTATTTTTATATTAGAGACTGTGTGTTTAATTCATAAAAAGTACAAACATTTTATACCGCCTAATCCACATAATACGCGAGGAGATGGCCTTCCTCTACCCATCCCAAAAACTACATTAACTAAAAGATCTATTATTTTTGAGAGCATTAAAATGTATAATCATCTTCCAATGTCATTTAGACAAATTTCCGATGAGCGGTTATTTAAAAGGAAGATTAAAGATCTAATTGTAGCAACGCCTTATTATAGGCTGCAGGAATTTTACGACGACACTTTTTAAATATAGTAGCGCTTACTTAATTCTTTAATATATGTAAGCTTGTATATGTACATATATTTTATCCTGACTAATAACTTTTTCAGTTGTATTTACATTTTATTTGTTGACACCAAATCTAGTTTATATATTCGTTTGACAGTTTATTATTTTATGTACATTTTATCAGTATATTATGTCGTTATCTCCTTTTATTTTAAAATTTAATAGTTCCATTTAGATGTGTGTATATGTTTTTATCGACATTTTTTTTGTGTGTACATTTTACTATTATATGTCATTATTAGCTTTTTTATCAATTTTTAAATTTTAATTGTCTAATTTATATTACGTGGCTCGAACTAGGTAAACCTACTTATTGTCTTTATTTTATGTTTGATCTACTGTACTTTTATTTAACCAACTTTATTTTATACTATTTTTTTTATAACAGCTTTGTTAATAAGATTAAATCTTCTAACAATAAAGCATATTTTGATTTGATTTGATTTAAATTTTATTCTGGAGAAAAGCCAAATAATATTTTGTTTAAAAAGATTTATAACGACATACACACTGATAAAAAAATTAACCTCATTCAAGAGCCAAACTCTTGACTCAAGAACACCATTTGGAAAAAATACTTTGCTGGAATCAAAACAAAGAATAAAATTCTTGATCTAAGAAAAATATTTTAGAACAAGAATAGTTTTTGGCTCAAGAATTAAGAATTTATTCTCTTGGCTCCAAAAAGTATTTCAATAATTGTTTTATTTATGTAATAAAATTTTATGATTTAAATAAAATGTATATTATTTGTCAAATTTATTTTTAAATATCAAACATAACAAATCCTTAATTAAATATTCTTAAAAATCCGCGATTACTACAATAAGTCGTAATAATTCGAAAAAAATCGAATTATTTGAAATTTCTCGAATTATTCCAATTTTTTTAAATTATTGGAGACCTTTCAAATAATTTGAATTTACGAATTATTCAATTTGAGTTTCAAATCGAATATTGATATTCGATTCGATACGAATAATTCGTAAATTCGAATTTTCGCATGCCCCAAGGGTATACATTCCCAAAAATTAGCAATTTATTCTGAAACACTCTGGAAACAGCTTAGACCTGGCTATACAGGATTTTTTTCAATTTTTAGATATCTCAATACGGCTTCCTAAATAAACTTATATATATTTTTTTATGTAAAATAAGTTAAAAAAAAGTTGGTTTTCTTTTCTAAATTACCATTGCCATTACTTCGACCATATAGACATAGTTTTATGGTCATTTTTTGTCGGTTTTGTCGAGAGCAATATCAATTTGAATAAATGGTTAGTGTTTTTCGTTTTGTACACAACAAATAAACAACTTTTTGTTTTATTCTTTATTATAACATTAATAATTGCACAGATACGGCTTTTGGATTTTTTTTTGGGAGTTTGGATTCAGTTAATTCCACCCCCCTCCAATTAGTGTAGCCAGGATTTAAATGTAAGGGGACTGCCTTTAAGAAATTCTAATATTGAATACAAAATTAATATGATTTTTACTATACAGTACCACAAGCGTCTGTCTCGTGGCGCAGTTGACAAAGCTTTGATCTTCGAAGCCAGAAGTCGCCAGTTCGATTCCCAGCAGGGGAGACATATTAAGGTAGTAGTTATTTAAAAATAACGACCGTGGTGGCACTACCGCGTTGTCTAAAAGGTGCTGTGAAATGCATAACTGCATGTTTCAGTGCTTGGACAACGTTGACGGAACAGGGGGAACGATGGGTTAAACATCTAATAACCTGACACCCACGGTACTCTGGTATTTAGGCCTATGCCTTCGTGGGATGTCAAAAAGATAAAAAAACCTACCACAAAACGACGGTACTTAAAATTACCTTAATACCTCATTTGGATGTTGAGTGTTTGCTCTAGCGTGTTAAGGCGTCAGATCGTTGAGCGCACAACCGACGTGAGGTGGGTTCAAATCCTTCCGGCGACCAAGGTCAGAAATTTAGTGGTTAGCTCAACAAGCAGGACAAAGTGCAAAATGTATTGACGCTAATAGCCAGCAAGGACTAAGGCGCCGGAACACACTTTACCGTGTCCTGCGCAACCGTAGCGTAGATATGCGGACCCCACACAGTTGGTAGGTTCATTAGTGCCCCCTGGGTGGGAACGAGGTCTTAAGTTGTCGCTCATAGGACCGTGGTTCGGAACCCACGTTAAGCTGACATCACCCAGACGTAAAAAGACAGGGCGCACAATAAGCCGAGCGGCTTCAGTGCATGAGTTATTCCAACCCTATTCTAAGATCTACCTCATTTGGATGGCCATATTAATGAAACTAACAAAGTTTGATATTTATACTAAATGTGGTATTTTTTAAAGCTCTTGAAAATATTTTAATGGTGATTTAATAAACGCGAAACGAGGTGCTTCATTTAAAAAATCTATACTTTTTGTTTTACACTGTATATTATCAATGGTATCAGCCTTAAAAAGACCTTTAGAAGAGCTTAAAGAAAATACCAAAATATGTATATCAAACTTTATTAGTTTCGGAAATATGGCCATCCAAATCGGGTAATCAAATAATTTTGAAAGTACCGCCATTTTGAAATAGGTAAAGGTATTGACTTTTTCTTCTAGGGTTATAAAGTAATCGTTAAAACGGCGGGCAAACTTTGGACTCCGCGTCGTAAAGCAGGTAGGCACGGCGCTCGACAAGGTAATTAAAACAGTTTCAGGAAATTACGAATGGTTAGTTCTGGTAAGTAAATTATTTTTTTTTATTCCCTCATTAAATCCAAGACTAATACACACTTTATAAATCCACTTAAGAATTCTATTCTCACCTTTAGGGTACCAAACAAAAAAATATTATATATATATATATATTAAATATATTCTTCAAGCTTTCACCAAGTAAATGCTGGAGTGCCTCGGGGCTCAGTTCTGGCACCAACATTGTTTCTTCTTCACATTAACGACCTTCTCTCGTCCACAACTAATTCCATTCGTAGTTTCGCCGACGATAGTACCCTTTACTCCAGTTTTCAGGTTCCTAAACCCATCACTAAACCTGATTTGGAAAATAAACGCAGAGCGATGCAGATATCTCTTTCGCAGGATCTTAATATAATATTGGATTGGGGCGCCAAAAATCTCGTCCATTTTAATGCATCCAAAACACAATCATGTTCCTTGTCCCCTCTCTTGCCCATCGTCGGGCTGAAAATCGTGTTGTAGCGCGTATGCATCCCTATACGGTCCAACTGGACAGGTTCCAACCTTCCCACTTTGTTTATTCTTTTATCCGTAAAGTTTCTAGAATGTGGAACCTGCTGCCTGCGGAAGTTTTTCCTTCCCCCAAATCTTCAAGTATTTAAGTTCCGTGGCTCCCTCTTACCTCGCTTAAGACACCCACGGTACGTTTGTATTTAGGCTTCGTGGTTGGTCTAAAGATAAAAAAATAATATTAATTCTTAAATAAAATGTTGCATATATCGAAAAAGAGTATTTATTTGGTGTCGAAAATACCTGTAAGATAAAAACGTACTTTTGGGTCTGCTGTCAAAAATAACCATTCAATTTTAGTCAGTACCTGCTTGGTGTCGAAATTTTCTCCGCCCCGTTAAGAGCTTTAAAATGATGCGTCACACGACCCCCTTTCCATATTCTTTAATTCTTTTTAAATAAAAAATTACTTTGATAAACTTTCACTTTCTATAGTCAATCACCGCACCACAAAAAATAGCCTTTAGTTCTTTTTTATTTCTCACTTTATTTAATTAACAAATAAAAAGAAATTCAATAATTTAGCAGTTAAATTTCTCTCTTCCACATCGCTTTCGAAACTTAGTTTGCTGAAAGAGTGATAACGCTTTTATATTCGCTTTCGTAAAAACGAAAACTCGAAATTGCAGTAAAGACTCACACCCATTTATTTAAATTGATATTGCTCTCAACAGAACTGATAAAAATGACCATTATTGTGGATATATTGACCATTTAGTCTAGCCATCTCTTTGATTTCCGATTCTAGCACGTTGTAGATTTTGGTTTCGTGCAATTAAAATAAGGAGGAAAAAATAATAGTTTAAAAAAACAAAAATAACACGCTTTTATATGCAACCGAACTAAAAACTAGAAAATAATTTTTCATTACTAAGAGTGTGTATTACAGTAATAAAAGGTCAAACAATAAATCATAATTATATACCTCAAAATAGAATTATAATAAAATTTAAGATAATAACAGAATAATTCACTTCAGAGTAAAAAGCGTGGGGTGCATTTTACTATTTTTTCATAACTTTTCCCTCATAGATATTTACAAATGAAATAATTATAACATTTAATAAATTTAGCACCCTACGCTTTTATTCTGAAGTGAATTATTCTGTTATTATCTTAAATTTTATTATAATTCTATTTTGAGGTATATAATTATGATTCATTGTTTGACCTTTTATTACTGTAATACAAACTCCTTGTAATAAAAAATTATTTTCTAATTTTTAGTTCGGTTGCATATAAAAGAGTGTCTTTTTAACTATTATTTATTTTTCATTTTTTAGTTCGATATATCAATTAGTTTTCTGCGGACATGTGATATTGAAATGTTTCACGAACTATTTCGTAATCTAATCATTTCATTTAAAGCTTCACTGTTGCATGGGGTTTCAGAACGCAACTACTCCGAACAAGTTTCTGTCAGCCTTATGCTGAGAGTACGTCCGAAACTGCACGCATGTGCAGATCGCGCACTAGCTCTTTCTCTGTTGACTCTCCTACAGAAAATCTATAAAGGAATTTATTTATCCTGGCGATCCTAATCAGGATAACGGGATACTGTTTGCAGATTATTGCATTGTCATGGGTCCTTGATACGTGTGCAAAGTTTCAAAGAAATTGAATCGCTGGAAGTTGGTGAAAATTAAGCTTAAAGATTCCGTTACATACATACATACAACCCAAGCTGATAAAAGCGTGTTAAAAAGGTAAAAAGTTTGTAGAAATAGATATAGTTAGACCCATATTTATTTCATTCTAAAAGCGATGCCGCCAAGTACACAAAAATGATAAAGCAAATAAATCCTTTTGTGAACAATGATTTATTGCAGCAAAAATTATTCAACCCGACGACTACGCCACGCGTTACAGGTTTTATGGTACGCCAGAGACGAAATAAGAGGATGTTTTTTAAGTACGTGGTACGTGTTTTCGCAATATTTTTATTTATTCATCTAAAAAATATGTAATCAGGCTCTGTCGGAGGCTATGTGCTTTCGAAAAGGTTTGTATTACTTCAACTATTCGATATAAACGTAGTGATAGTGTTTTTAATATTATTTTAACAGAAATTCTTTAATAAATTTTATTAAAGCTAGAAAAAGATGTTTACATTATAACGTACATTTTAAAATATCCTCCGCACCATCTTTTTATTAAAAACTATAGTTTAATTTATTTTAAATCCAATAAAAACACAGTAAATTAATCTGGAGAAAAGACCACTTCTCTAAGTAAAAGCGTGGGTGTAAAAATAGATAGACAGATACTCCATTACAGGACTTAATTAGAGATAGGGGAGAGTGGGGTGAAGGAGTAGAGGGTGACGGTTTACCCAATGAATTGAAGAGCACATTGCAAAAACCCCATATACTCAGGTTTTTTCAAAAACTGACTTATGCGAGCTGTGGTTTATAACATATGTCTGAAAATCAGCCGTGTCGAAGCAAACCAAAATACTGAACTTATTTACTTTTAGTCATAAAATAAATTAATTTTTCAATTTCATTATTTAAAATCATATGTGCTCAATAGCGTAAAATAAATCTATACATCATATTTATTCTTCTAACTGTCTGTCTACATAAGAAATCTTTCTCTTGTTTATTAAATAAAATTTTCGCAAGAAAAACAGATAAACAAAATCCCTCAAACAATTGGCAATGTTATACCCGACATAATGTTGGTAGGCAGAAAAATAAATACTTACGTCGCGTCGGGAAGAAATTGTTTGATAGTTTCTTGCATACATTAAGGCAAGTAATGTTTGCCCGAATTGCAATCACAGATAAACAATATCCCTCACACAATTGGCAACGTCGGACGCGACATGGTGTTGGTAGGCAAAAAAATAAGTCCCTGATTTTTTTTTAAATATTTGTATTTTCTGTAAAATTCTTTTTTAATGATATATTATACAGGGGTATCTTTTTCAAAATGACGACCACAGAAGACTTTTAACGAAAACTAAGTACCGTCATTATTTCTCTCTCTCTCTCTCTATTTTTTTCTTGGTTTTGGTCCCTTCAGGTCCAATCCACCACTCTTCCCCTTCCGGACTATGCTTTCCAGGGCTTCGTCGGCGGAAAATCTGGATAATCGAGCTCGTAGCTCCCAGAAATTCCAAAAAAAACAAACAATTCCACAATCGATGCAATGCATAAATTGTCGGCTGTCAAACCAAGATCTGCTACTGGTGTTACGTATAACCTTCACTTTCACTACTGACAGTTCCCATGGCACGCCCATCTGTTTCCCGCCATTTGAGAAATACCTCGTGTTCACCACCAAACAGGATGCCATCAGCTTATAGGAATCTTCGCTCACAGCGCTTAGATCCAGAAGAAAGATGCCGTCAATTTAGCGTGAATCTTTCCTTGATCCCCGAAGGTAAAAAACGTTTGTACGACACCTCCAGCCGCCACTCCGTGAAGAACTTTGTAGTCCTCTACGCACGTCCGCACTGTCCGGAGGTCAAACAAAGAGTTCAATTATTTAAGCCATTATTTCTGTTTTAATTTTTTTTGCTAGGTAGACTGTGAAAATAAAAGAATGACCTATTTTACTTTTACAGGTAGTGTCATTTTTCATTTTCTTTATTAAATTACTTAGATTTCGTAATTTCTGTTTTGAATGTTTAATATGAGAAAATTCCAAATTTGACAAACATTTTAAATGTAATAACCCCTATTTTATTTTATTTTTAAATTCTACACAAAAATCTCTTTCTAATGACATATTACAACTATTGTTTATTTTCAAAATGGCGGCCATTGATCATTTATTGACGACATCCGAATAACGGAATTGTGGCCAACCATTAGAGACATTTTGCACCTCTTATTTTGCAATTCCGTTGTGGTTAACGTTATTCTGAGTCTGCGCAGTAACGCAAACATGATCCGTTATCGTTATTAACCATACCGGACTCCTTTAATTACGGATGAATACCGAAGAGCTTATCGTTATCGTTATCGTTATTGTTAAACTGCGTGGTTGTCGGATTGTAGAATTTTTAATATTAATTATTTAAGAAGGTTGACATTTTAATGCCGTAATAATTAAAATATCATTGATACATAGGCTCTAATTAGCGAAAAATCCATAGCAGTAAGAAAAATAAAATAGTGTAAAGAAATTAAAACGGACTTGCATTTTTAAGGATGTTTTAAATCAGTAATCTATTTACATGTTACAATCTGGCACACTTGCTTTTTATTCTACTACCAAACCTAACCTTACTTTTTGTGTTTTGCTTATACTGTATTGTTACATCTACTTTGAAAAACAAAATCAAGAGAATTATTTGCATATATTTAAATATTAATATATAACTTATGGCGAATAAAAGTAAGTACTGATTTTTCGTAAACTTTAAAATCGGTAAACCACAGGCAAAAATAAGGTTATGTGTCGAAAGCGCAGACGCAAGATAAATTTCTTAAAAGAGGCTGCAAAATCTCTGTCTCAAAACTGCTGCCGTAATCGTTATGTTTAATAACGATAACCATAAGGAGGCCAAAAACGTCTGTTATTTTAAGAGGTGCAAAATGTCTGTATTAAAAACTGTGTTATCTTATTTGTAAAGGTTTATTTTAGGATCAGGTGTAATTTAAACCGTGGTATAATCATAGATCACCTACATATAGATCCGCAGTGGCCGGAAGCATTTTTCGGATTTTACGACCTCACGCAGTAAACAAATGAATGGGTGGACGAACATGCGCACTTAGGAGCCGTGGCAAAATACAAACACCGGCACCCCGTACCCTTCGTCCGCGGCCTGACCGTGACGCTTATGAGCTACCGTATTTCGAACAGAAAACCAGGATGCCGTCGACAAATTCTTTCCGATAATGTGATAGTTGTTTGGCGCCAGGTGCGTTCACTCTCACTTGTTGCGCACAAACCGGTTTTTTCGCCCATGAAATGTAACTCTTGTTTCGCGCAGGTTATATCATTGGCAATCCATCGAGATCAGTGGGTATAATTGACTCATATTTCTGCACTTTACTTTTTGCACCGCATCTTCCTACATTTTACCAGGGAAACGCACGGCCACGGGCTCATTGCGGTTATATGTAGTCCGACCTTTAGATCGTCTCATTTCCACGCAATGCCTATGAAATTGTTAATTTGGCTCAACGTGTATACTTTGGTTTTATTGACTTTTAAACTTTTAAGTACCCTATCTTACCACTCTCTCCCTAATAAAACTCGTGGAAACTTTAAAGTATTTGCAGGTTTTTGCATAAGGAGAATTCTGTTAATAGATTACGAAGTAGCTTTGAATGTAACTAAAATTAATTTTAACAAGAAAAAGTAGGCGCACATAGTATGAATTCTTACCTTTAACTTTTTGATATTGTTTGAATCTTTATTCCTTTTAGTACCAGCCAACGACTTGTAGATTGTCTGGCAAGACTCTCAAAATACATAAGTATTTTCTAGTTTTTTTTTTTAGTAGACTTCGGAAAGTTTGGATACATTTGGCAACAATAAACGGGACTTAAATATTCATGAAAAGAAGCGTATAAGGATTAGAAAGGGCAACACCTACTTTTTCTTAATTCATTTAATAAATTTGTCATATTATTATTGTTATTGTTAGTATTGGTTTATTTTGTCAGATAAAAAAATATTATGGCAAAAAGGTGACATCACAAACATAACCTATATTTTCGAGCAAATATAAAAATCGAGCGCTCCTTATTAAAAAGTTTATCTTCCTTGATTTTGAAGGGAAATTGACAGATGAAAATTTAGGTGGCGGCCTGGCGACATATTGTGAAAAAATATTAAATAGAAAGGGGGTCTTGTGATATATCATTTTAAAGCTCCTGACGAGTACTTTATAACCCTAGAATATAAAGTCAATATCTTCACCTAATACAAAACGGTGGCACTTTTAAAAATTACCTATAAATACCTAATTTGGATGGTCATATTTCCGAAACCAATAAAGTTAGATGCAGTAAATGTGATATTTTCTTAAAGGCCTTTTAAATATTTTTTGAATGGTGATATAATATATAGGGTGTTTTATTCAAAAAAATATATATGTTTTTTCCTACCCTGTATATTATCACCAGTATCACCATTAAAAAGATTTTTGAAAGAGCTTTAAGAAAATACCACACTAGGTACATCTAACTTTATTAGTTTCGGAAATATGGCCATCCAAATCAGGTAGTTAGGTAATTTTTAAGGTGCCGACATTTTGTATGAGGTAGAGGTAATGACTTTATATTCTAGGGTTATAATGTACTAGTCAAGAGATTTAAAATGGTGTGCCACAAGATCCCCCTTTCGATTAATTTTTTTCAGCCGCCATCTTAAAATTCTCATGTCAATTTCACTCTAAAAACAAAGTATTTATGCATTAATTTTTAAATCCCAAAGTTTTACTTTTTTAAATTGATCCGCTCAAAAATAAAAGGAGGGGGGTGGAATTTAAGAAATGGACTGTATATAAGACAGTAGTAGTTATGGCAATACGCTTTTTCTAAAGCATTTTTTGGTTCCACTAAACAACTCAAACGCAAATATCTTGAAAATGGTTGCTCAAAGCGATTCTAACAAGGTATACCTTTTTGTGTAGAAAGCATAGGAAAGTTAACTAGTTTACTAAGATGGTACATTTTTTTTTTATCTTTGGACAATCCACGAAGGCTGGAAGCCTAAATACTAACGTACCGTGGGTGTCTTAAGCAGGGTAAGAGGAAGTTTGTTAACACGGGACTTAAAAACTTTAAGATTTGCGGGGGAAGGAAAGACCTCCGCTGGCAGTAGGTTCCACAGTCTAGAAACTCTAGGGATAAAAGAACGAACGAAATGGGAAGTTCGGGGCCTGTCCAATTGAACCGTATAGGGATGCATACGCGCAGCACCACGAGTTTCTCTGTTGGGAGCTGCAAGAGGAGGGACTATACTGGATAATTCTTCGGAGCAGAAGCCGTAAAAGTATCTATAGAAGAGCGATAGATCTCCCACAGCTCGACGATGGGCAAGAGAAGGAAGTCTTTGAGTAAGTAAAGGATCATTAATAAGACGAACAGCCCTTCTTTAAATGGCATCAAGAATGCTGAGGGTTGTAGGGGATGCCATTCCCCAGACATGAGAACAATATTCCAGAGAGGGTCGAATTTGGGACACATACAAAGTGTATAAATTGGAAGAAGAAAAAAATACTTTTTGACTCGGAAAAGAAATCCAAGCTTTTTGAAGCCGCGGTGGCTATAGATACAATGTGTTTATGCCAATTAAGGTTATTCTCAAATGTGAAGCCCACAAGGTTATACAGAGTAGCACAAAAAGTTGCGAAGTTTCGAAGAAATTTAAAGAAGTGTAAGTTGCGTCCTCTAGTGTACACATAAAAAAATATATCGCATCTGAATATTCATGTTTAAAAACCCCTAGGTTGCTAGGTTGCTAGGCTAGTTCGGTTACAATATTCAAAACTTATCAGAAATTATTTTAAAAAATTGTTTACTTTGGCACCTGTATCTCTCTTATAGTATAGGAGGTAGCAAATAAAAAAAATCCCAGTGACATTTTGCCTAAAAATAGAAAATAAAGGTACTTTACTCTTGGAGAACAATCATGTTTTTTAGGTTTTTGCAAACGCTGTGTACAAAATCAAAATTTTTCTCTTTGTGAACCCTATTTTTTTACAAGCAAAAATTTTTTGAAGAATGACTGAATGAATGACGAACAATTTTTGAATATAGGTATGTTTGAATAAATTCCAAAATATTTTGGCATAAGGAATATGTGGTTTTTCTGTGTACCATTTTTTAGCGGAGCCCTAAAAAATCCTACAAAAAGACTGGATACGAGCTTCGGAGAAATGTTCAGGATATTAGTTGCCAAGTAACTGACCGCCCTTTTCTTTAATAAATTCTTTTCTTTTCAAAATAAAATAAACTATTATTCATGTCACAAATGCGCAAAGTCATGCGGTTGTCGTAAATCCCATAATATCGGAAAATGAAGACTTATGTTGTGTGCCATACGTTTCTCAGATATTTTTTGCAAGTCACACAGCTCGCCGCCCCGAAAACATAATACTTATACTGGCCAAACACATTTCTTAAGCTTTTCCCGGCATTTTTCTTGTTTATTTTTAATACATGACGTGAGGGATGACTGTACACAGTTGTTGGTTTAATATTAAGCAGAGCTCGACACGTTCTTGGAGACCGTTTGGCAGTGGCAGCTCGTGTCAAAGTTCTTAGGGGTTCTCAACTTAAATATGTATAAATAAAACAAGTTTATTCGCT